>JAPYZD010011931.1:0-10518 GCA_030522725.1 Ichneumoninae sp. B BG-2022a
CCGAGTTATAGTCGTTCTAAGCGATGCACGCTGTCACACACATACATCCGGACGCCAGCTAAAAATCACATTTCTCGACGTTTTCGACCATTTTTAGTAAGCTGACATTAAAATCTCGAAAAAAAAAAATGTTCACGAAAACATAGCTTCCTCTATGAGGAAGCAAAAATGATGCGAATGGCATGAGTGTGAATTTACGTTCAAACACGGCGACCCCTTGCTTTCCACAGAAATGACGCGGAAGTGTATTCGAAATCGGGCCAGCAAGTCGAACACGTTTCGAAGTCGGAATCTATCGGCAGATCCGGGCCGAAGGCAAAGAGGCAAAAAACGACTTCGAGCTTGGTAAAGGAAATTGTCGAAGAACCAATTCCGAGCGTCGAGCCTGACGTCGGCACGTCCGAAGCTGGTAAGATTTTCATAATTACCTAATTGTCGTGTTTGCAATGACGGATTGGATTTATCTAAGCATTCCCGATTTCTTTACCAGCGGTCGATAACGAAGAATTTGCCGACGAAGAAGTCGAGCTGAATCCAAACGAAATGACGGTCGGTCAGATGCTCGGCCAGGACATGGAAGACGACGGTTACGCTTACGACTACGACGAGGAAGAGTACTGAGGAATCGCAAACTTATTTATAATTATTATCCTTGAGAAGTTGCCTTATCCAGCAAGCGCGATAATTCCGCGTACGAAAGCTTTCGGGCTACTAGGGCGTCGGAAGTTGAAAATCAAAGTTCCGGAAGAAATAATTTTTTCTTATCATCCACAAGTTTTATGAAATTTATCTGGGACTGTAGCCTTTTATTTGTTCGTGTTTCTTTTTTTACAAACAGCTTATTGTTTTCATTGGCTAACGGTACTAGTAATGATTTTACTAACAATCACCGATGACGAATTGCACGCGCGTTAAGAGCTGTAGAACTGATTTTTTAAAAATAAAATTATCTGTTAATATCATCTCGACAATTATTTATTTCAACGAAGATTAATTACAGCTATTAGTCAACTACACACTTTACTCAGTCGCTATAACTTTACAACGGACAGACAGATTTTTTTTTTTTCTTTCAACTGTTTTGTTCAATTTTACAATTTAATATTCGTCACACCATTCATACAATATATAAATATATATATATAAAGGTAAATTATATGTATAGATACATACGGTACGTATATATATGTATTTAAATTGTAAATCTTTCGCATACCTTATCCTTCGCTCAAATATACAATCTACAATCGCGCGGAGCGCGTAACTTTTATCAGAAGAGAAAATCTTCAATTGTTTTTATTATTTTTTTTTATACAAAAAAGAAACCGGTATAATGAAACGATCAAGGTTCGCGTTAAACTATTGTGAAGCTTATTTTGTGTGTGTGTATCGAATCGTTTCATTATCGGCTTTTGCAATTCCATTCCGTTACGGAAAAAAAACAAAAATCATAAGAAAATCAACGCTATATCGATAACAATCGGTAATCGCTTAATTAACGTAGGGTCGAGAGAATTGTGTGCTAAATTATGCTATTAAAAAGTACGAACCGAACCTCCCGCGGTTTCGAAATAAGTTACAACGACGTAGCATCTATCGATAAAGGCACGTCTGGCATACCAGGAGAAATTTAATAATAATTTAATAACTTTCACTAGATGTAGAGTGTAATTTCTTTTTTCTTCTTCTCCGATCCCTAACAGTGTGTATAGTGTGTCCAGCGTTTTTTTCTTCTCTAGATAATTTTCTTTTTGTTTTCAGTATATCAAATCATACCGATAATAAAATATGTATAATCGATGCTACAATTGAAAAATTTCGTCTTGTTGCTGCTGGAGCTTTTGTAAGGACGTTTTGATCCGCCTACCCTGAGTCATTACGACGGCGGATGGAAGGCTGTGAACATCGTTGCTCGACAGTGGCCTTAGCAATTCGACGCTCGACGGTTCCAACGCCGGATTCGAAGTCACCGGATGGGAATTGCGCAACCTGGCCGTTGCTTTCCGTCGTTGGACGTGCGTGGAATCGCCGTCGTAACAGAATCTGAAAGTAAAGAAAAACCTTCGTTACCGACCGCGATAATTCACACGGGCCCGAATTGAGGATTCAGCACACATGCAACACACATGCACACATGCATGCGTTCACAACCAGTTCAGTTCACAGTTTAATTCGATTGAAATTTCGATACTTCGCAATATGCCAAAATTCTGAAAAAAATCAGCCGTATTAACGATGTCAAGACCTTTCATTTTGCACTATCATAATGCCAAAAGGTTATTAACAATTATTTTTAGAAAAATCAGAAAGCCTTTTATTTTCGCATTTTAAATGAATTTCTTCATTTTTTAGAATTCATATGAACTTTTACAGAATTTTCTTATATTTCAATTTTTTTTTGCGATTGCGCCGAGAGTTCCATAATAGTAGCGTTAAAAAAATGACAAAAAAAAACTTCAAAAATGTAAGAGAATTCTGAAAAATTTCACGTGGCTTCTGGAAAATCAACGAATTCATTTGAAAGGAGAAAAGAAAAGTTGTTATTTGTTGAATAATTTTTTAAAGAAATTTGTTAATAAATTTTGTCCATTATTATTGTGCAAAATTAATGTTCTTGGCACCTTTGATACAGTTGATTTTTTTCAGATTTTTATACCATTGAGAAGTATTCAAATTGTTACTGAGTTTCACTTTTGGCTGGGAATTTACATGCGATGCATCCTTAAAAGAAACCGACGTCGTGTGGTTTCGCGGTAACGACAAAATTATGAAAGTTTAAGTGCTCGGTCAAGCTACTTACTCGCTACTACCTTGTACCCGCTTAACTTCACTTTTAACATTCGCTATGGAAGAATCCATTTTTGCTAGAAAGTCCGTTATCGACGGTCCTTCATCGTCAGCCGGCGAGGCTATCGACGACGACGAGTATGCCTAAAATATTTCTTTATCTAACTTTTTTTTATACATGTCATTCCGTAAAAATGAACGAAATATTGTTGTTATTTTACAAAAATTATTTGTTTCGTCGTAGTGAAAATAAAAAAATAAAAACTTACGCTCGGCAAATCGGGACTCGTTTGGGCATCAACGGGGCTAAATGCGGCATTAGCTAGTGACGCGGTAGCGTCCGTCGACACGGGAACGAGCAGATGCTCGCGAAGGAACAAACTGTCCGATGCCCATAGTCTGTTTATTCTTCTAATTTGCTCGGTCTGTAACAAATGGGAATTTTTTATTAATTTTATTTTATTTATTTATACCTACGGAAAACTTTCTACAGCCCAACGTAATGAATATTTTTAAAACGAGCAACAGATGATAACGTATCTTGAAAAAGGTAAATTGACGGTCGTTATCTCGTCGAAATCGTCGCTTCATTAGTCGTGGCGTCCGATCGAAATGATAAACTCGATAATTGCAAATTCCATCAAACATACGAGCGGTATTATGTCAAACCACTTTTGTTATATATTATGTATTATGTAAACCATAAAAGAGCTTTCAGTTTTCCATATTTTCGCTAAAACGACTCTGCCTTTTTCCGAAATAATATTTAAATGCCTCATGTTAAGAGCACGTGCAAAACCGCAGTCGGTAATAAAAACTGCAATCAACTTTTCTCACAGATTCGGACATTCACGATCAAAAGAAAAGAGTCGTCGAAAGCCGAGATGATATCCGCTTTCGATGTGACTTTTCTTTTGACCTTACATACGAGAACCCGTGAGAAAAGTTGATTACAGTTTTTATACCAACTGAGAAGGAATGGACAGGGAGAAAAGTATTTTTTGTTTGTTGTTTTCTTTTCAAATCTGAACCTATGGAATTCAGTCACGTGCGAAGGAACAGCTGATATGGGCGTGGTTCCCCCTCTTCCGAGGTTTTTGCTGTACATATTTGGCGCTTTCCAGCCAGTAGAAATGATCACGTTTAATGACGGATTAATGTGATTGGCTCCTTCAGTCTCATGTTAACATAATCTGACAGAATAGACCAATCAAACCAATCGGTCATTATAACGTCATTTTCTCGTTGGGATAGAAAGCCCCGATTATCGACGAGTGTTATGACATTTGTTATTGCAGTTGTGACGATTCTCCGATGATAAGGCAGTTTCCTGTAATCGCATTGGCCTGCAATTCCGGACCATTTCGGTCGAAAGAAAATTACGGTAACAGAGTCAAGCTGAGAACGCAACACTTGCCATGTTTATATTTTCAAACTTAGTGTTCGACGAAAGAATCGTCGGGAAAATCGATCCGGAAGTAATTGTCGGTAACTGGACGGACATAACCTACGAAAATTATGTCCGCCAGACATTACCGAAAACTGCGCGCGAGCTCTATTTCTATCCCTACCGTCGTGACCCAATTTCCTTTGCGACAAAAATATCCCGGAAACTAAAATATTTCGCTTATCCGGTCGCCACGACTGAAATACCAAAGTCTTATCGCGTATCTGTCTCGATTAAACTTTCACCTCTAGAGGTCAAGGAACCTTGAGTCAACGAAACCATGAGTCAACTTTGTACACAATAAGCTCGACAGTTAAAATAAATTTTCGGGTTTCTACAAGTTCGTGCCCAAAAATCGCAGTAACGATATTTCTCCGATAATTTTAAAAACATAAAATGAATAAAGCTCGGCTAGTAAAAGATCTACATTTTATATTTCGAGACAACACCTGCCCAAAACTGAACGATTTTTAATTTAGACATTATTACTCCCAAATTCTACTTAAAAAAAAACCCGAAAAACATGTTTTGTGAATGATGAAATTTTTAAACGATGCAATTTTGGGTAAACTTATTTTAAACACGTTTACGATAGTTATATTGTTGCGAAGCGTTGTTGTATGCAATTTTTGGTCTAAATTTATGGAAAAATTACGATCACGAGTGTGCGAGAGTTGACAAAGCGTAACGACACTCGGTGCGATATAATTGAGATTGTTCTTACGTACCGTAACACCGTACTTGAGAGCGATTCCTTGAAGCGTGTCAGTCTTCGAAACAATGTGTTTTATCAAATGTTCGTTACGTGTCATGTGTTTTGCTGTGCTGCCGTATTTTTTTAGTTTTCTGCTAGAATCCCTGATGGACCTTCGTTCTTCCATTTCACCGCCGCCATTACGGTCCATGTTCATGAACGTTTGTTGTTTAGAACACACCGAGAGACGAGACTCTCTCTCGAGCTCGCGCACCCGCGAGGTAATGTGTCGTACTATTGTTCGCGGCCTGGGCGATTTTCACGAAGCATCGAGGGACCGAAAGTAACAGTGACGTCGGGGGGGGGGGGGGGGGCAAAAACAAACAAAGCCCACCCAACGCCAGCCGAGAATTTTTTTCTGCGGCCCTCCTATTGGCCGCCCTCGATTTTCTCGACCAAAAGAAAGTCTCGAAAAGAATTCTTTTTTGTTCTGACATTGTCAAGCAATCGCAATTACGAAATATCCGCAACCCAATCTGTGATTACCCACTGAGTAGGACGATTGTCAACACCGACGCTCCAAAGATCGATGATCTAGAATCGTGTCGATCGACGCCTCACACGAAAGAGTGAAAAGAAAAAATTCTCTCGGGCTCGACAGCACGACAATCACACGAGATTCAGACACACAGATGTTATTTCTCCCTCAACTTGTTATTTATCTGAGTCAAGTTCCCAAGATCAAGTCTACGAGATCGCTCCTGATTGGCCGTCAGCAGCGCTGCACGCTGACCAATCGCGGTCCGAGTATTCCGAGCTCGAAGCTTCCGATTGGCTGCTCGATCCTGAAAGTCACCCCCTCTCCTCGACCCGAGGTCTCCAAAAGAAACTCGCTGCAAAACTAGTCTCGCGCTGGCTGCGCTGCCCGCAGATTCACCCAGTCCTATGCTGTCAGTAATTCTTCTTTTTTTTCCTGTCATTGTCAAGTAATCGCAATTACTAAATATCCACAAGCCAATCTGTGATTACCAACTAAGTAGGAAAATTATGTTAACACCGACCCTCGAAAGATCGATGATCTAGAATCGTGTCGATCGGCGACACACACGAAAGAGTGACGAGAAAAAATACTCTCGGGCTCGACAACACGCACGATCGCAAGAGATTCGGACATACCGATATTATTTCTGTCAACTTGTTATTTATGTAAGTCAACTTCCGGAGATCATCGACGATTCTGCGATCGCTCCCAATTGGCCGAGACGATCTCTCATTTTATTCCGCATCATCGCGGGGCGATTTCTGTCAGTTATGGTTCTTTTTTTGTTTTTTTTAATGTATGCCAATGCCAATATGTACGCTTAAAATAGTCGGAAATGATGAAATATGGAGTTTGAAAAAAAAAAATCCGGACGGACGTGCGCGCCTGTGTATGTGTGTGTGGGACGCTCGGGCAAAAGTCAACTTTCATAACTCGCGAGAGAGATTTAAAGATCGCGTCGATTTGAAGCTTGGACTGTGCATAACAATTTTTTGATTTTTTTTTCTTTTTTTTTATCATAAAATATATTCTAAAAAAAGTTATCTAAAAAGTCTGGGTTGCTTTGATATTTTTTTTTTGTCGTTCTTTTGACCACGACGGTCGAGGAGACAAGTCTAAAATTAGACAACGAAAATTTAGTGCGTCTGATTACTGGGACGAATTGTTTTGACGTTGTGACAATTTTTGCAGATCGCAACTATAATGGCATTCCGAGATTTGGTGGAAGGCGAGTGCGCCGGTCCGAGTTCCCTGATTCGTCTGACCTCGCATCTCATGCAAGATCACGGATATCAGGAGGAGGGCTTGTCGCATCAACGCTCGTTTCCGGCACAGCACGAATCGGCATTGGCCGATCAATTCGTAAATCAGTTTCTGGACGAAAGCGTAAACTCATCTCCGCAAACATTCAAAATGGACAATATCCTCAGAGAGATGCAGAAGATGGAGTGCAATCCGCGTCAGGAAGCCCTGGCGCAGGAGAGACTCGGCGAACTCGGCGGACAGGACACTGCTTGGGCGAGCCAGTATCTTGCGTCCGGTCGTCACTTTGATGTAAAGAAAATTTTCTTTATTCCGGCGCTAGTTAAAAGTCGTAGACGGGAAGGGCTTGATTTTTTCCTCCCACTAACAATTCCATGAGCTGAGTCCTTGGTATCATTTTTTAATCACCCTCGGTCGGGCTTGGTCGTTAACAAAAACTGCAATCCGTTTTCGCGAAGAGGTTTTTGTTTCCCACACTGATTAACAATTGTAGATCGCAAATGCATCTTTTTTATTACACTAATAATCCCTCGAGCTGCGCCCTCCATATATGATAGATTTTCAGGTATTTTATCATTTTAACTCTTCCTAAGCTGGGCTCGGTCGGTAACAAAAACTGTAATCCATTTTTGTGAAGGTTTTTTTTTTTCGTCATTCCAGTACTGGTGAACAATCGTAGATCGCAAGTGTTTCTTTCTTCCTCCAACTAACGATCCCTCGAGCTGAGCCCTCCATACCCTGCACGTTACATTTTTAGGTATTATAATTTTAACTCTCCTTAAGCCAGGCTCGGTCGGTAACCAAAACTGTAATACGATTTTTGGAAAAATGTCTCAAAACTTTTCTGTTGAAAAGAAAAAGTTTAGCGCCTGAGCAACCGTCAGACGAAGACGCCAACGATGGAAAAAAAATTGCAGTTTTTGTTACCGACTGAGTCTGTTCCGCATCATCATAAGATTTACGATCGTTTAGGGCTGCATAACAGTAGCGTAGTGCGACTCATACACTAAAACACTTTTAATCATCATGGGTCCCACCTCACTTAGGTAATTCGCCCACGCACAGATTTTCCAAGATAATTGATTTAAAAAATTTGAATTTTTGCTTTTTTTTTTAGGAAAACCGTACCGACGCGATATGGAAGCCACCGCTAGTGGCGATGCCGAACTACGAGTCTCTGCCGATTCTCAATCAGCAAAGCTCCAACGAACTCGGTCTCGGTCCGCTGTGGGCCGACGAGTATCTCGAACACAGCGTGAGCGCCGATAAGAACATCGGCATAGATGACATAACGCAATCGGGAAAAGACCGTCTCGAATCGGCGAACAAACAGGCACTGGAGAGTCCTCACATCGAACACTCCAAATTCATGAAGTACATGCATCAAGATAGCGACAGTACGATCATCAATAGCCCACAAAAGATATCGGCGATTAGCGAGTTGGACGAGAAATGGTCGGAGGAATACACTCATGGAAAAACTGCCGATCACGTTATCGGCAGGGACCTCGGAGCTCTGGACAAGGTAGACGAGGGCACGGCCGAAGCTTGGGTCGATGAACTCAAACAGGAAAACGCTGTCGCTGCCGGTACGTCGGTTTCGAGTTGAACCGAATTGATTCGCATCGGCTCGAACGATATAATTTTAATTTAACCGTGTGTACACTGGGTTTTTTAAGGAACCGTCGAAATTTGAAGCTCTCACATTTTTTTCGCTTTTTCGGCTATTGTTCAATTTTTATTAACAACAGTTTTAAACTTTTGACTTTGGCCCCATGTAACAGACGCTTCAACAAGTAACCCAGAATTTTTTCAAATTTGTTGAAAGACTACCAAACTTTGAAAACCCGACTCTTCCCTAAAAGACCCAGTGTACACACCGTGTCTCTGAAAATAAAGTGTACACACGCAGGGTTAATTTTATTTTATTCGACGGATTTGCATAGCGATAAGAATGCATTATAGACAACACCAATATAGCACGAAACGTTTTGAAATCTTTTTAGAAATATTTTAAATTTCTCAAAACTTACGAAATATTTCTGAAACATAGTGATCAAATATTTTGAAATACTTTTCAACCGTATGCGAGATCGCCGAGTTCATTGTAATGTTGTTGCGGTTCACATTTTCCTGAATGGCCCTCAATCTGAATAATGAAAAAAATAACTTTTTTTTTTTACTTCGTTCCAGATCCCGACAATTACGAATCAATTTTTTGGGCCCGACTGCAAGGCGAATGGAACAAAATATCGACTCTCGACAGTATAGTGGATTCGCATCCTTGGATACCGGAGTACGAAAAATATTACGATCCATTCACCGAGTACAAATTTGCAACGGACAATCCACTTAAGGACCTGAACAACGCCCTCGAGGAGGGCAAGCGAAGACTGGAGGCCGGCGATCTGCCGAGCGCGGTGCTCTGTTTCGAGGCGGCGGTTCAACAGTCGAACGACAACGCCGAGGCCTGGCTGATGCTGGGCAAGACTCAGGCGGAGAACGAGCAAGATCCTCTGGCAATATCGGCGCTGAAGAATTGTTTGCGCATCGAGCCGACGAACGAGGTCGCGCTGATGGCTCTGGCTATATCGTACACGAACGAATCTTATCAGAATCAAGCTTGCTTCACCCTCAAAGAGTGGCTGTCGAAGCACGAAAAATACAAGCATCTCGTCGAGCCAACGTCTCAAATACCACAGGCGCCAAAGTCGAGCGTTTCGACTTTACTGTTCAAGTGAGTAGGTATTTTATTTCTCGGAACTTTCGACGGGGCTGCTGATGATAGGAGAGTTGGTCTGTTTTTTTTTGCTTCCTTTTCGCAGCGATGTTCACGAGGAAGTTAAACAGTTGTACATCAAAGCGGCGCGGATGAATCCTCGGGAGGGTATCGATCCGGATGTTCAGGGCGGGTTGGGCGTGCTGTTCAACCTCTCGTGCGAATACGACAAAGCCGCGGACTGCTTTCAGGCGGCTTTGAGCGTTCGACCGGAGGTAAATGCGATGAAACTTCTTTCGTTGGCACGTCGATCTTTTAAAGATTTTGGAGCATTTAACGCCAGTTTAATGGGTGCTATATTTTTAAAGACGTTTATATAAACTTTTAGGCATCTATCAAGAGACGCCAAGGACTTAAAAAGAAGTTTAATCCACTAGGTGCAAAAATTGCAACTTTAACACCTTGCGAAGTAAAATTTGTACGATACTCGTGTGAAAAACGTTTTTTTAACTCGTGGGATTGCAACTCTCGTCTACGGCTCGTGCTGCAAACTCACATTCGTCAACAAACTTTTATCGCACTAATATTATAATTACTATTTTAAGGTAGCTCCAGCGAGTGGTGTTCATTTCGCCTAAAGTCGAGAAATTCGGGCAAGAATTCATCCGGAAGAAACACCGGGAAGTGCAAACACTTCCCGATGTTATAAAAATCTGAAAAAATTCATACTTATTATAGGCACTGAAAAGACTAATTTTGCATAATAATAATTTCAAAATATTATTAACAAATTATTGAACAAAAAATTGTTTATCAAAATATGCGGGAACTCAACTTTTTTTTTAAGAAAATGATACGTTCATTTTTCGAAATACGTATAAATTTTTTCACATTTTTATCTTTATTTTAATTTTTCTTGTTTTTTACATGGAAAAATGTGCAAAAATCAAAATAAAGATAAAAATCTAAAAAAATTCATACGTATTCCGAAAAATGAATGAATCATTTTCATAAAAAAAAAAGTTGAGTTACCGCATATTTTGATGAACAATTATTTTTTCAACAAT
>JAPYZD010011933.1:0-10145 GCA_030522725.1 Ichneumoninae sp. B BG-2022a
GTTACTTTTTTGTTACTTTTTTGTTACTTTTTTGTTACTTTTTTGTTACTTTTTTGTTACTTTTTTGTTACTTTTTTGTTACTTTTTTGTTACTTTTTTTGTTACTTTTTTGTTACTTTTTTGTTACTTTTTTGTTACTTTTTTGTTACTTTTTTGTTACTTTTTTGTTACTTTCTTTGTTAGTTTTTTAAATTTTTAAATTTTTATATTTATCGTGCGGATATCAATTTATAAGTACTTTTGGAATCGGTCGCGTCGCCCGGTAGTCGAGCGACGTATGCGCAGACAGATAAGCCGGGAGAGCCGCGTTATGTAACCGGCAACAGTTGTAAAGACGCCTCGGGGCACGTGTGCAACGTCGCCGACGGCTTCGGCTCGAGAGCGATAGCACTAAAACGTTGTATTACGAAGCTCGATGTAACGAGACGGGAGAACTTTTTTTTTCTCGAACGATAAAAGTGCGTGATTCTTGTGCAGGATTCCTCGGACGATAGTAAAAGTCAGCCGCGGCCGGGAATCGCTGCCGATCGTGCGATACTGCATTCTCCTTCTACGACCTCGAACAGGGTCATCCGATTGCCCGCCGAGGTTGCGCGCTCTCAATAATTGACACGATAATAACAATCGCAGTATTAAAATAATTGTATTAATAAATATCAAAATATCCGTAATAATAATAATAATCAAAATATTCATAATAATAATAATTATCAAAATATTCATAATAATAATAATTATCAAAATATTCATAATAATAATAATTATCAAAATATTCATAATAATAATAATTATCAAAATATTAATAATAATTTATAGAAATAATAATAATAGAAAAACGACGATTTACCGTTGTTTTTCTACTCTAAATATCTATTTTCTTAACACTCAAAGTGTGAAATATTTACTTGTTTTTCTTTCTATAAAAATGTCAAAGATTTATTATGTTAATAAACGAATGTAAAAGGGATTTTTCCCGTCTATAAATAAATAAATAATAATAATTATCAAAATATTCGTAATATTTATGATTATGAGACTGATGTTAAAATTATTTTAAGTTTTCAGTGTTTATTGTCAACGCGTCGTTTAAAAATAAAAAAAGAAATTTTATTCGAATTAAAATTTGTCACTGTCTTTTATTTTATAATTGTTTGCTTTTTTTCTATAGATTATGACTGTTTCGAAAAATAAATTCGTCGAGCCGTTTTGCCCCAACGCTCGCCGTGACCGCAGTACACGTTCGACCGCCCGCCGAGGTTGCGCGCTATCAATAATTCACACGATAATAACAATCGCAATATTAAAATAATAATCATAAATATCAAAATATTCACAATAATAATAATTATCCAAATATTAATAATATTAATGATTATTAGGCTAATATTAACATTATTTTAAGTTTTCCATGTTTACTGTTAACGCGCTGTTTAGCGATAAATAAATAAATTTAATTCGACTAAAATTTGTCACAGTGTTTTATTTTATATATATATTTTTTTTTTCCATAGATTATGACCGTTTCCACGGTGGCCGCGGTCAGGGAAAACCAGGAAAACCGGAAAAAGTTAGGGAATTCCAAAATTGGTCAGGGAAAAGTAAATTCCTTGACCAATTCCCGAATCTTCTATAAATAAATAAAAAGGACATTAAAAGGAGGCTGAAAAAATTAGGAAGATTAAAAAAAATTAGAATTAAACATTAATACAATAATTAGGCATTTTCATTTGTATTGTTAATTTAAAAAAAATAGAAGTCATTAGAAGTTTGGTCAGGGAAAATGTTAAATTCGTCAGTGAAAAGTCAGGAAAAAGTCAGGGAATTTTTTCCGGGGAAAAAACGGCCACCATGGTTTCGAAAAATAAGTTCGCGGAGCCGTTTTGCCCCGAGGTTCGCCGCGACCCAGTACGCGTCGAGCGAATTTGAATTTATCGGCGTCCGGTATTCGTTCGTTTGATTTTTATTCTCGGGACACGCACCATTCGTTTCGTCGCTCGTTTATTCCGCCGAAGGTCTCTGTCCCCCTCGACCTCCCGTGGAATAGACAAACACAGAGGAGCGATAGAGCGCAGAGGAACACGGTAATGGGAAAGCGGAGCCAAGAAGTCGCCGGGGTCGTAGGCAGCCGGGAGAGTCCGCTGCTATAACAACACACGGCCGTTACAGCACCGCGGCTACCGGAACCGGGGGGTCACGACCTCTGGCCTGCTCGATCGAACATCGACCTTCGTTATCGATCTCGCTCGCGTTTCCATTTACGAATCAGTCGTTCCTCCAACGAGCGTCGGGCCGTCGGGATGCGAGTCTTGCGTCAATCCTCGATACAAATAACTGCCCAATCTTCGGGCTTTCCGGAAGTGAAAGTGGAACGCGTCGACGCCAGAGCAACGTTGACGAAAGATTTTCGGTTGAAATTTCAAGTTAATTACTTCAATACATTAATAATGTAACGATAATAAAAAATTAAATTAATGAATTAGAAAATAGTACATTACGATACGAGTGGGAGAAAACTTTTTCTGACGAGTGTGAGTTTGGCACGAGCCGAAGGCGAATGTTGCAATCACACAAGTTCAGAAAACGTTTTTCGCACGAGTATCGAACATAATTTTATTTCGCAAGGTGTGAAAATTGGGGTTTTCGCACGAAAAACCGTCATTTTTCCACCGAGTGACATAAATGTGTATTAAATGTAAAATTTAAACAAAAATTTAATTGTTAAATTTAAAAAGTTTCGAGAAATAAAAAGAAATATTTTTTTTTTAATTAATAAAAATTAATGAAATATGTTTTTAAAAAATTAATAAAAATTAAAAGAAATATGTTTTTAAAAAATTAATAAAAACCATTAAATTTATATGAATTGAAAAAGAACCCTTTTTGGTCTCGTGCGTTACGTAAAGCGTCGAGGACGCGGCGGCAAACGCTCCGGCGGAGCGATAAAAGAGGCCGGTTTGCAGAGTCTCAACGGGGGGGCCTTGGCTCGCACGTGGATCTAATCTGACGTTTCTTCGGGCCGAGCAGCGATCGAGGCCACACTCGAGCTCGGGATTGGCTCCGCGAAACCTCACTCTGTGTAACTCGCGGTAATTATTTGCCAGTGAAAATTCCCAAATTTTATCGTATTGCATTTTTTTTTCTTCACTCGTCCAAACCCGTACGAATTCTTATCTCTCACAATCTACCTTGTATATCATGTTTATTTGCTCAGCAATTTACGGTCGACGAACCGAAATTCAAAGATTCCATTACTTTTTAATTCGCTCTTGGAGCATTTTTTTTAAATCAGGTTAATTAAATAGTACAATCCAAAGACAATAGATAAGGAGATTTCTCGTAGAATTTTTATACAAAAGGCCCAAAATCGTAAATCATTAATTACCATGAATTTATATTCCCTGACTTTTCACGGACCAATTCAAAATTTTTCCTAACCAAACTTCTAACGACTTCTATAAAAAATAAATAAAAATAATGATGTAAATGAAAATGCCTACTTATTATATTAATGTTTAATTCTATTTTTTTTAATGTGTCCAATTTTTTCTGGTCTTCCTTTTATGTACTTTTTATTTATTCATAAAAGGTTCGACTACAATTTACTTTTTCCCCGACCAATTTTGAAAATCCCTGACTTTTCCCCGATTGGCTGACGAAGTTTTTGCAGTCAGAAAAAAAATTTGTTTGACGGCCACCGTTTGTTTGGTTTAAGTAATATATTTATTTGATTTAAATAAATATTTATTTAAATTGAATAAATAGTTACTTAAATGAAATAAATATTTATTTAAGTCAAATAAATATTTTACTTGAACAAAATAAATGGTGGCCGTCAAATAAATTATTTTTCTGGGTGTGTTTCCTTGACATTTCGCGGTTTTTCCTTACCGTGGCCATCGTGAACGCCTCGACTCGATCGTCTTAGCGAGAGGTTTGAGAAACCCTTTTAGAAAATTAATGGTTGGTTAAATTTTCTCGATTCGCCAGAGTACTCGAAGAAGGTACGACGGTGCACGTAGAAGAAGAGTCGGGACATCCGCGTGGAATTCGACTCGGCGACGGAACCGACGATTCTGGCAGCACTCCCAAGTGTCATTACACCCTGGTGCCTCGGGACTCTCTCCGCTCGGTCCGCTCGACTCGACTAGACCCTCGGTTATTTTTCGCGCGCAGCGAGGCGATTCCCCTTGCAAACGGACCCTCGGATCTAGGAGACCGTCTCCGCACGAAAATTACCAATTTGCTTTACGAGGCAACTTTTGGTTAAATCTTTCATAAAGACTACGTTATCGTCGAAAAGACCGCCTTATCTCGGTTACAAATTGTATCGGATAATTGCGTTGCTTAATTGCAATTTTTTTTGCACAATATTTTCCGCGATTCATAGATTGTATTTTTATATTAATTTTTATCAATTTAATTATTTAATTATAAATATAATTTATGTAATTATTCAAATAATTAATTTTTTTTTTCTAATACTCAAATTTGAAAAAAATATACACATATATATGTATTGGATAATTGCGTTGTTTAATTGCAATTTTTTTGCACAACATTTTCCGCGATTCATAGACTGTATTTTTATATTAATTTTTATCAATTTAATTATTTAATTATAAATATAATTAATGTAATTATTCAAATAATTAATTAAATTTTTCTTTTTTCTAATACTGAAATTTGAAAAAAATATACACATATATAGTCGAGATGGCAGCCGAACGGTGTTTTGTGGTTTTCAACTGCGTGTCGAGCAGGTCGTCTTCCCGAGAGACGTTTGTTAACGTTTGTCAGAATCTATAAATAATATTATTTAGACAGAAATACCTGCTTGTTTCAGTTACAAATTGTGTCGCGTTAAATTCGTCCCTTCATACACCGAATTTCTACCTCAATTTTGTAATAATTATAAAAAATAGTTAATTTAAGCATTCTTTTTTATGATTAAATTTGAAATAGAAGATTGTATAGTCGAGACGGCAGCTGGACAGTGTTTTGCGGTTGTCAAGTGCGCGTCCGGCTGGTCGTCTTCCCGAGGGACGTTTAGTAACGTTTGTCAGCGTCCATAAATAATATCCCGAGAAACACCTGCTTGTTTCAGTTACGAATTTTATCCCGTTAAAAGCGCTCCTTGATTGCAATTTTTCACAAAAAAATATTCCCTATTCGCTCATTGAATATCTACCTTAATTTTGTATTACCTATTATTACTATTATGATTGCTATTATTATTATTATTATTATTATTTAAGTTATTTTTTAAAATTAATAAAAACAATTAATGGAAGATTTTTTTTTGCGATCAAATTTGAAATAGAAGATTGTACAGTCGAGACGGCAGCCGAACAGTGTTTTGCGGTTGTCAAGTGCGCGTCCGGCTGGTCGTCTTCCCGTGGGACGTTTGTTAACGTTTGTCAGAGTTAACACTTGCTTGTTTCAGTTACGAATTCTATCCCATTAAAAGCGCTCCTTGATTGCAATATTTCACAAAAAAATATTCGCTATTCGCTCATTGAATTTCTACCTCAATTTTTTATTAACTATTATTATTACTTATTATTATTATTATTATTATTAATTTATTTTTTTTATTAATAAAAACAATTAATGGAAGATTTTTTTTTGCGATCAAATTTGAAATAGAAGATTGTACAGTCGAGACGGCAGCCGAACAGTGTTTTGCGGTTGTTTGTCAAGTGCGTTTCCGGCAGGTCGTCTTGCCGAGAGAGGTTTATTAACGTTTGCCTATTCGGCCGATGTATAAATACGTGCGCGAGACCGTAGGTGGCTAGTTAACGTCAGCGTGTAGGTACGGTAAATCCGCGGCGAGATAATGTCTTCGGGAAACAGTGCGAGGAGCCGAATAAACAGTGGAGAACGAGAGAAACAGAGGAGACAGGGAGGGAGAGAGAGATTGAAACGCCGTTCCGAAAATAAAGCGGAGTGCTCGCACGGTTGTTCCGTATTTAGCCAGGACAGTATGGGGACTGTGAATATTCTCGTCGAGAGCCACGACGAGGCTAGACGTCAACGGCGCGAGGCGCGAGCTCGTCCCGATGACATTTAATACCCCACGTGGCTCTCTCGCGGCATCGCCGCACCAAAATCGTGATAAGGTGAACACCCAAATATGGAACAGTCACGTCAATTTATGTTAAATATCGGCCATCTATTCGAGTGTTCGGTGTCCGGTAATTATCCAGAAATACATACGTATATGTATATACCATTATATCTCTCTATAATATAAAAAGATTTCGCCGCCGCCGCCGCCGTGTCAAGAATCGAAGGGGGGGGGAACAATAAGGGCTTAAATCCATTTAGCCTGAAGGAACTTGGAATAATAGGGGGGGGGGGGGGGAAAAGACTTAGAATAAAAAGGGCTGTCTTCTTTTAGAATAATAAGGGCTGTCTTCTTTTTATATGTATATATCTCTCTATTATGTAAAAAGATTTTGATTCTGGAATAATAAGGGCATATGTCCGATTAGCTTAAAGGGACTTGGAATAATAAGGGACTAAGTCCACTTAGCTTGAAGGGACTTGGAATGATAAGGGCTACAGACTTTCTTTTTTTAATATAAGTATATATGTCTCTCTACAATATAAAAAGACTGCGGTCACCAAGTATTGAACCCGTCTTTTGAAGTATTTAGAATAAGGGTTTACGTCCAGAAATGGGTGCAAGCGCGCGAGCCACAATAACCCGCTAATATATATATATTAAAAATAGAATTAGTCAAATTAAAGTGGTATTTGAAAATTTGTTTGGAATCACATGGAAAAATCAGAAGGATTTTTTGTCATATGCATCCAACATATACAACGTGGTACGTCAAGATGTAGACATGGATGAAAGCTGTAATTCGTAGCAAATTTCGAACGCTAAGAATTTAAAATCATGAAAAAATTGTATGTGAAATAAAATTAAAGAGGAAGTAACATTTTACAGAACTGCAAATCGTGATAAGGTGAACAAATAGGGACCAGTCACGTAATTTATGACAAATATCGAGAATCCATCGATTATCCGGTATCCGGAAATATTATGATATACGCTCGTTTAGACGGTCCAAATATATATATATATATAAGTTAAAAATAGATTACATTAAAGTAATATTTTTAATTTTTTCGGATTCGCATGAGGTAATTCAGGTCGTTTTGCAATATGTAGGGGCAGAGGAAAACTAGTTGTATGTTAAATAAATTTTAAAAAAGCAAAGTTTTACAAAACTACCGGTTAAACCCGTTCGAGGCTGGACTTATTGCAGCGAGAGGCGTCGAGTGCCGCGACGCTCCTCGTACAGTGTCAACGGCCTATTTCTCGACCCCCGACCTCGCCCACCCCTTTTCATCCCTTCCCACGAGGCGCACCGCGCATGCGCGACGACTCGGATGCTCGGAGACTGCGGCAGACGCTAATCCTACATGCCCTCTGGCATTAAACTTCCACCTTTAAAATAAAATCCTCCGTCGGAATGCACGAGATAAAATATCATTCAATTCCTTAAGGTTATGTGTTTGTTATGGATTTTCGGCTATTTTCACCTTCGCGCCCGGAAGTGCGAGGGAAGAGTTTAAAAAAAAAAAAACGAGCTTTTCTCGCAGTCGTTCACGGAATTGATGGCAACAGTAACGGCCATCAATTACGGTGCCCGCGGCCCTTCCCCGCCCCCCCCCCCCCTTAACGGTCGCTGCCTCAATTAACACCATTCGCGAGGGATACACGAGCCTTCCGGCCGCTCCTCCGCAATTAGATTCCGGAGATGTAACTCTTTTTTGTCATCGCCTGCGAGGAACGATCCCCGGCGCGATAAAAGTTTCTACTGCGAGAAGCTGAGGACGAAGTTGTGAGCGCAAGAACGACCGGAATTACTAGAGGCATTTTTCAACTTTACATAATTTTCAGTCTCCGTCCGATCCGTTGTTCCACGTCGAATCGATTGAAGCTTTGTCACGCGTCGCGACGCGGTCCTTGCACGTCTGTAAAAAAATTATCCAATACTCCGGCCAACTTTAATTGCCGATACTACAAATAGACAAGCGTTCACTGCACGATTAAATTGTTGTAAAAAAACAGCGGATTAAACCTTTTTTTGTTGCGCGTTCAAAAGTACTTAAATTTAACAGGCTATTTTTAACTCTTTAACGATCAGTAGCGTTCTTCCGGTTAAATTGCATTTTCCTCCCACAAACGTTATTTTCAACTTGATATTAATTTTTTTTAAATAAAGAACTTTTTTTTACTGTGAAGCTTTCGTTAGGTGAGAAATTCGGGATCCTCTTGTTTTCCGCAAAGAAACCAATTTGTTCGACCTTGGTTGGATTGCCCGGAAGCTCCGACGACACGCAATAAGGAATCGTCGACCAAACAGCGAAAGCTGCGAGTTACATTTGCTCTCGCCGAAGCCTTACGTAACGTCCAGTAACCCGCGTGTACGTCGCTTAAATTTAGGATCGAACAACGGCGGCGACTAGAAAGATACGCGGTTGGAAGGACGATTTTTGTCGATAAAAAAGTATCTAAATTATTGTTGTTATTGTATTCTATTATTATTATTTTTCTGGTATTCTATTATTATTATTTTCTGTTATTTTTCTGTATTATTGTCTTCTATTATTGGAATTTTATTTTTGCGTTTGTATCATTATTGTATTCTATAATTTTTCTGTTATTTTTGATCTATTATTTTGCTTCTGTATTATTATTCTGTTATTTTCTTGTTTCTTATTATGTTGCTTATTTTATACTGGCACGGGGTTCTTAGGGGGCTGCGGCCCCAGAACACGAAATAAACGCTTCTATCTATCTATCTAAATTTAATACGCCATTTAACCCTTTAACAATCAGTATTATTCTCCCCATTAAATTGTTTTTTTTTTGCCCATATCACTTCGCCACAATTTTCCTTCTAAAATTCCTTCTTTCAACCTTTTATTATTCCCTTTTTCACAATAAAAAAATGTACAGCTCTCATTAGGCAAAAAATTCAAAGTCCCCTTATTTTCCGCAAAGTAAACAAATCCTTCAACCTTGCAGCACGCACTGAAAAAAAAATTCGCTTGCGGGCTGCCGAAGAAAAAAATGTTTGTTTTAATTTTACTTTCAATCCCTACAATTCCACACGATATTGAAACGACAACAGCAAGACTGTCAAGGTGACATGTTATCGTTTCAATCCGGTATGAAATTGAACGAAGTCAGAGTAGAATTGAAACAACGTTTTTACTTCTTTGGCAGATAATTTTTATTTTTTTTGCGGAAGCTCCGCAACAAGGAATCGTCGAGCAGCATGCGTAAGGTGCGAGTTACATTTGGTCTCGTCGAAGCGTTACGTAACGTCCAGTAACCCGCGTGTACGTCGCTTAAATTTAGGATCGAACAACGGCGGCGACCAGACAGAAACGCGGGTGAGAGGACGTCGTAGGAGCAGCGGCAGCAGAAACGTCCCGACGGAACACATCAGCAGCGTCACCGAGCAGCATTAGTAACAGCGTCAGTAGCCAGACCGTCCCCGAAAAGCCCGAAACGCCGCGGCCTATCCGTCATTAGTTATTCGCGGGTGTCGCAGAACGCGCGGCGGAGGCGCGGAGGGGGGGAAGGTTCGACCGTTCGACCTAAATGCGCGGTGCGGATCTCTCGACTCCGAGCGCGGCGTGGTGCATGCTCTGCGGATGCCGGAGGCTATAGCGCTGGGATAGGACACGGGGAAGCCGATTTATGTCCCGTGCGGGACGGATAAATTCACTCGAAAAAAGAAACTCAAGGAAGTCCTTCCGAATTGTGTTTACTTCGCATAAGTTTCAGATGAGTGAAAGGAAAGTGCAAACAGTTCTGGGTGGTATAAAAAGCTCACATAAATTAAGGAGAGAGACTCGCTGCGCGCTGACTTCGCATAAGTTCGACAACAATAAAAGAAAATTACAAGTACTTCTTGATGGTGTAAAAATCTGAAAAAAATCATGTATACTAAAGGTACTGAGAAGATTCATTTTGAATAATAATAATTGCAAAATGTTATTAACAAATTCATCAAAATATTAATTGGTTAACAAATTACCCGACAACAAAACTTTTTTTTTATGAAAATGATTCGTTTATTTTTCTGAATACGTATGAATTTTTTCAGATTTTTAAG
>JAPYZD010011934.1:0-10023 GCA_030522725.1 Ichneumoninae sp. B BG-2022a
TCAAACAACTAAATATTCGGTCAAACAACTAAATATTCGGTCAAACAACTAAATATTCGGTCAAACAACTAAATATTTGGTCAAACAACTAAATATTCGTTCAAACAACTAAATATTCAGTCAAACAACGAAATGTTCGGTCAAACAACTAAATATTCGGTGAAACAACTAAATATTCGGTGAAACAACTAAATATTCGGTCAAACAACTAAATATTCGGTCAAACAACTAAATATTTGGTCAAACAACTAAATATTCGCTCAAACAACTAAATATTCAGTCAAACAACTAAATTTTCGGTCAAACAACTAAATATTCGGTCAAACAACTAAATATTCGGTCAAACAACTAAATATTCGGTCAAGCAACTAAATATTCGGTCAAACAACTAAATATTCGGTCGAACAACTAAATATTCGGTCGAACAACTAAATATTCGGTCGAACAACTAAATATTCGGTCGAGTAACTAAATATTCGGTCAAATAACTAAATATTCGTTCAATCAACGAAACATTTCTTTCAATCGACCAAATATTTCTTTCGCCACGCGCAACCGCAGCTTAGTTTGATATTACCAAACCTTTTTTTCAGTGTACGAAAGTTGTGCGGAGGACGGTCAATAGCTTGCCAACATAGAAGAAGTACGCACGGAGAATAGACGCGGTTTATGCCTGCGGGCGCTACATAGCGCCTTTCCTCGGACCTGACCTCGATGCAAGGCTAGCTTTCGCGGCATTGAACCTCCCTCTAGTATATCGATCTTCTCTACAATTTACTACACACGAGCGTCGTGAGCTCTAACGGACTGCTGTTCTCAGTGTCGCGTGCCTCTTTTATCCCCGGGAGGAGTGCCCGGCACTCACCGGCCGTAACAGGGAAACTGTCTGGGCTACTCGGCTTCGCGCAGTAAAAATGACTCAAGAAACTTTTACATTTAATAAACTTTTTTTGGTCACAAAAGTTCACAATTTTTTTTTTTTTTTTTTTTTTACAAATTTTGCACAAAAAAATTACGCTGAAGATGACATGTAATTTCATCAATCTTTGGCAAGTTTCTATTAAAGCACTGCTTTAGGCACACACTGGCCGTATCAGGGAAACTGTCTGGGCTACTCGGCTCGTCCCTCGGCCCCGCGCAGTAAAAATGACTCAAGAAACTTTTACATTTAACAAACTTTTTTTGGTCACAAAAGTTCACAATTTTTTTTTTTTACAAATTTTGCACAGAAAAATTACGCTGAAGATAACATGTAATTTTATCTTTGGCACACACCGGCCGTAACCGGGAAACTGTCTGGTCTGCTCGGCTCGTTCCTCAGCTCCGCGCAGTAAAAACGATTTGTACATTTAATAAAACTTTTTTTTTCCGCAAACGTTAATAATTCTTCTCACTGTTAATTTTCCAAAAAAAAAAAAAGTTACTGTGAAGTTCTCTGCATCAGATCACATTTCATCTTTGACAAGTCTCCGTCAATGCACAGCTTTAGGAAAAGAACAGAATGGGTCACTTGTACAAATATATTCTCCAAGTGAACTTCCCCTATGGAAGTTTTTGCGACGCAGTAAAAAAAATCACAAAAAAATCACGTTTCGCGACGATTCGTCGAACCGTCTAAAAGACAGGGAACGTTAACGATGCAGTATAGATATACAAATGTGTGTGTCGCTGCCCTTGGAAGGGTTAAAAGATGCGCACAGTGGTTTCTTTTTTGATATTTTTTTTATTTTATTTTTTTTTTACAACCTATTTGCCATTCCGGGCACGCAGTCCGAATGTACATCTCGCAATTTTAGCGAATGATCTCGCGATTGTTCAGCGCCCAAAGATTGCAGTCCCGACTTCCGGTCTGAGATTTTCCCCCCGACTCTAAGATAAATCGGCGCACGAGTTACACGGAATCTCGTCGCAATTTTGGCGCGTTTCCAGAGCTCCCCCGGGAATCGCGAACCCCCGTAGGGCGAAAATGCAAATTACTCGCTGACGACGTTGTGCAGTCTCATAAACTTTCCCGAGCACGAACTCGCTCGTTAATTGCTTGTAATACGTACGTAAGATACGCAGATACGCAGCGAATCGCACGTTAAATTTTGCTCCAGAACCTTGCGGCAGATTTGAAAATATTATATATAAAAAAAGAAAATGATCTCCTTTAAAAGAGGCTCGCAAGTTATTCGATCGATTATCGGGCAATCGATAGGGGTGGGGAAAGAGAAAGGCAATAAAGGTATGATATATTTTTAGAAACTACCCTGACGCAATTAACGGACGGTGTTCATTAAGTTGCGAACAATTAAATATTCAGTCAACCAACTAAATACTCGGTCAAACAACAAAATATTCGTTCAATCAACTAAACATTCGGTCAAACAACTAAATATTCAGTCAATCAACTAAATATTCGGTCAAACAACTAAATATTCAGTCAATCAACTAAATATTCAGTCAAACAACTAAATATTCAGCCAATCAACTAAACATTCGGTCAAACAACTAAATATTCAGTCAATCAACTAAATATTCGGTCAAACAACTAAATATTCAGTCAGTCAACTACATATTCAGTCAAACAACTAAATATTCAGCCAATCAACTAAATATTCGGTCAAGCAACTAAATATTCAGTCAATCAGCTAAATATTCAGTCAAACAACTAAATATTCGGTCAAACAAATAAATATTCGTTCAAACAACTAAATATTCGTTCAAACAACTAAATATTCAGTCAAACAATTAAATATTCAGTCAATCATGAGACGTTGTGCAGTCTCATAAACTTTCCCGAGCACGAACTCGGTCGTTAATTGCTCGTAATGCGTACGTAAGATACACGCAGCGAATCGCAAGTTGAATTTTTCCCCAGAACCTTGCGTCAGATTTAAAAATATATATATATATAAAAAAAGAAAATGATCTCCTTTAAAAGAGGCTCGCAAGTTATTCGATCGATTATCGGGCAATCGATAGGGGTGGAGAAAGGGAAAGGCAATAAGGGTATGAAAATATGATATATTTTTAGAAACTACCCCGACGCAATTACCGGACGGTGTTCATTAAGTTGCGATGGGAGGTTGAACGGTGAAGGATATTTAATTTATGAATCGGCGAGAGGGGAGCGATTCGAACTGACGTAATATGGGCATCTATGTAGTGTATGGTAGATTCAACGATTGCACTATCAGTCAATAGCGATGCGCTCGCGGCGCAAAAAAGACCTTGACCTTGTTCCAATGAAAATTCCCCTGCGGGTGGAGATTCTTCGATATGTATGTATACATACATATACATATATATATATATACATACGTGTATGCACATATGTGTATGCACATATGTGCAACGAGATTGAAAGAGCCGAAGCGAAGGGGAGACCGAAGATGGAAACGGGGACGTGCAATACGGAGCGAATTCCAGCTAGGTAAGGTATTCAAATTTTTGTGCGATCGGTCGAGAACATTTTATGGCTCGGACTGGGTATGCGTAAAGCGGAGGCCAGTATGTCGCCACTTGCTGTAGGTGACTCATATCATTATTATCATTATTATCATTATTATCATTATTATCATTATTATCATTATTATCATTATTATCATTATTATCATTATTATCATTATTATCATTATTACTATATGTCGAATAAAGTTTAAAAAACAGGTGTTTTTAGATCTGCGCGACGGCAATAAAAATGGTAAAGTTTCTAAACCGTTTCATCATCCTCCGCGATTAAGACGTCGCCAACATGTGAATTATAATATTTTTTTTTCATCTCGCTGCTCAATCCCTCGCGATTTAAAAAAGGTCACGAAGCAACAAGTGACCCTCGAATAATACGTCCTGTGGGCGGATGCAAAACGAGGAATTCTATAATTAAATATCTAGAGAGAACGGGGACGCCAGGGGGACGAAAAAAAAGGAAAAAAACTGCCACGCGACATCGAAGGCGGCGAGTTTTGTTCCACCTGCTCGAACTGCACCTTGACCACGTCCATCGTGTAATATCTGTGAAAGATTACAGGCCATGTGACGGCGGAATATTGTCGTTACCGGCGCGACCCTGACCCGATTGGAGTTAAATTTCTGAGGACACAAGGGACTGAAGCGTGCACGCGCTTTGCTAGTGTCAAGGCGATTTTCATACCTCTCGGCACAAAGGGACGAACCAAATTAATAAACAAGCCTCCTCACGAGCTTGCGGCTCATACTCGTAGGGGAGAGCGGGGTAAAATTTATCGATCCAAAATTTATCGATCCGAAATTTATCGATCCAAAATTTATCGATCCCAAATTTATCGATCCAAAAATTACAAAACTAAATTTTTGGATTGAACAAGGTGGCAAAACTTGAAAGAAAAGCCCGATGTATCCGTTAGGGCGAATTCGGGCATCCAAAAATTATTGGAAAATTACGTTTTGCCCAAAAACCCCGTTTTGCCCCGTTGCCCCATTTTGCCTCGCTCTACCCTACTTTGGAAAGAGAAAAAAAAGCAGATTTGTCGTTCGCACAGTGCTTCGCATTTTCGCCTCGAACGTCCGCATGCAACAAGTGAACGTTTGTCGGATTATTTTTTTCCAGCGAATAAGATTTTTTTAGCAAGGATTGAACCGTTGGAGGAAAAAATCCGAGGTGCAAAAGGAAGGATACCCCTGACCTCCACGACCGAGAATCACGAGGGATTGATTCACACCCAAAAAAAGATTTATTCAAATCAAATAAATTTCGATCTTCAAATGACGTTTATTAAGATAAAAGAAATGTTTCGTTGCCTTAACAAAATCTTTATTAGATTATTCGACGTGACTATTTATTGATTTGTACTTTAAAATAAATCTTTCTTCGACACAAAGAAATCGAATAATTGAAAATACGATTTTTACTAGATTTTTATTCGCGCCAAAGCGATTATATATTTGACACCAAGATAAAACACGGCTATTATCCGGCAACGCGCATTATAGAGTCGTGAACACGTCAATAAAAAGAATAACACTATCAAAAACATAAATATATTGGAATTTAATAAATGCTCTATTAGGTTATGATCCAAATAAAAATTTTTCTTCGTCCCTTCTACATTTTCTTTGATTGGAATAAACTTTTTTCTGGGTGCACTAAAAAAAATAGTAAAAAATATATTAAAAAAAATTAAAACCGTGGAATGGACTGGGATGGTAAAATCGAAGTGCGTTAAGTCCTTATCAAACACTTTGCGTGTCCTGGAAGCGCAAATTGCGAAAGATTGGACCCTGACCTCAAACGGCCGAGGATATAATGGAAAATTCAAGAGAGTGGGGTCGTGGGTGTGGGGGGGGGGGGGGGGGAAGGGGACATTGCATAGTGCATTAGCGAGTTCGAATGGAGCCGATAGAATGCAGCGGAAGGAAACACGGAAGGGCGGAATGTCGGACGCTAGTATGCGAGATAACGGAGATCGCGAAGGGTGGAATTGGGAAAGGAAAAATTCACGGGGGTGAGACGGTACAAGGAGAAGCGAAGGAAACATCTATGTACGGAGTACCGAATGACGATTTATCGAATCTTTTATTTTTTTCCGATCGGTAAAAATTACATTCCCGGAATTGATTTTTTTAAAAAATTTTTTTTGCAATGCATGTTTCAAGGGTATTTATGCAGACACGGTTGGTAAGAAATCGGTTTCACCTTTTTTCCGCGACTGTTAATATTTCGGACGAGAGACAACAAGGTTTTCATGAATCCATGCATAGCCTACGAAAACCTAATTCCATGTTGGGCGAAATATTGACAGTCCTGGAGTGAATAGAGAAACCGATTTCTTACCGATCATAATGCATGTGAATAACGGACTATTTACAAAGCGTTCCGCAAACTAAAAATGACATTCTCGGAACTGCTTTTTTTATGCATGGATCGAGGGCATGTGATGCAGACTCGGTCGGCAAGAAATCGGTTTCGCTATTTTCTCAACGGCTATTAATATTTCGGACAAGAGACAACAAGGTTTTCATGGACCCATGCATGGGCTACAAAAAACCTAATTCCATTTTGTCCGAAATATTGACAGTCCTGGAATGAATAGAGAAACCGATTTCTTACCGATCGAGTCTGCCTCACGTGCCCTTAACGCGTGTGGTTCAATGACGGTCGATGTACAAATCGTTTCTCTAACTTGAATAAAATAAAACTTGCAAGTTGAAGAAAAGAAAATTGATTTTCGGGTACAAAAATCTGCCTTACCGATATCTCATCAAACGGAGATTAACATCGACATTTACATGTCAAATAAATGTATTAAATATTTCATGAAAACATTTGTGAAAAATCGTTCGCGGTTAATTTACCGGTAGTTGATCGGCTGGTTCGATCGGTAACTTACCGACCCACATCGCCGATCCTATCGATATATACGAAGCAGAGCTTCTGGGCAATTTAGTTTTTCGACCGTTTCATGTGGGTGCCTTATCGACCCTGTCGTCTCTGCCTATATCGGAGTGCCGGCAGGTTATCGGTATCGCGGGGAGCATCTTCGCTCAGGCTTACAAGCGGGACGCCGGAAATGCCAGTCGCTTCGCCACCGGAAGCCACCCCAGACCGCGGCGTCATTTCGCAGGATCGATGAAAACGATTTATCGTCGGCTCGATCCACGAAACCGGTAACGCGACGCTCGAGCATCGTTCACGACCGTAGACGGAAAAGGGACGAGGAACGAGGCGCGCGATACTGGGACCGTACAAGAAACGAGCTCGTCAAAATAAAAATTCGCGTGACTCGACCTTCTACCTCGTCCAAGTTCTCCGTATACATTTTTTTTCTCTCTTACGACTCCAACAATTGGTTGGCTTTGATAAGAAGTATCAAAAAAAAAATTTCGACGGGTGTTACTTTGAGGGTTTTTAATATTTGGGGTATTTACATTGTTTCCGGACTTTTGGACGCCGAGCTGATCGAGTAAATAATTAAAGGCCGGTCGATTTTCTTTTACTATCTTTTAATTCCCTTATGACCCTAACAACTTCAATAATGAATCTTATCTAAGTAGATGTTTGATAAGATTTATTATTGATAACAAATGTTGAGAGGTGTTACGTCAAGGGTTTTAAACATTTAGGGTATTTACTTCATTTTTTGTTATTGGGCTCCGAAGGAGCTAATTGATTAAATAATTAAAGGGCAGTTCAATGTTTTTTGTATTATCTTCATTTCCCCCTTATGACTTTAACAAGTAGTCTGCTTGGATAAGGTGAATCGATGAAAAATTTCGTTGGGTGTTATCTCGAGGGCTTAACATTTTTAAGGTATTTACGTTTTTTTAATTGTTTTTTTTTCGTTATCTTTTTCACAAAAAGTGTATGTAATTTATTTATTTTTTTAATCTGGGCCAACGGGGAAGGATAGTTTGAGTGAGCAACGTTGATTGTACTGTATGGGAGCTTCCACGTAAATGTATCGAAAGTTTCTGACGTTAGAAAGAAAAATGAAATATCTCTGAAACTCAGACGATTACGAGAAAACGGTTCATACAAAACTTGCTCGTTACATCGTAATCTACATCGCCGATTTTTTTTGGTAATTTTTCATGCCCGTTTGGGGGTGTTCGGGAAGTCGTAGAGGGCGTTCCGTGTCAAATCCACCCGAACTCGCCGTACCCCGAAATACCTACGAGGAGCAGGAAATTAACTTTTCGGGGTTCCAAGTTTGTTTTTTCGTTCGAACTTCAGGCTCGAAGGGCTTCATCGATTAAACAATTACGAAGCGACTGTATATTTGTACTTTTTTTTTTAAGTGTCTTTGCTTCATTAAGTTTCACACGCGGCAGCGAATGACTCTTCCGTGTTGGCAATCGCCCACCTACAATCATTTTTATCGATGTTTTCCAGCCACGAGATGTGTTCAACGCTCAGAGTCACAAGGGCGCATGTCGCAACGCCCGCGCGCGCGACATACGCCCCTCTGATTTTAATTCGCGCAATACGCCGACCCGTCTTGGTAACGATAGTTTATCGCCGGTTCTACAGGAAGTTGGAACACCCGACACGCGAGATCCCCACAAATCAGAACCGACGTCCTCGTCGCCACGGTATTTTGTACCAAAATTTTATATGTTTTATATTTTTTTATTGCCACCTTATCAGCTGCGAAATTTAACGCCAAAGATTCCCATCGATTGCGTCTATTATTCGCCGCTTATCGGCGACCCGGTCGAGGCCTTTGGCCTTTACCTTATTCTCGACTTCGCCTCGAGGCGACAATCTTTTGTTTTTTTCATCCCGATCCAAACTTGAATTTTTCACTCGCACCGCCAAGCCCCGCTCAACCCACAAAGCCGATAACCAGAGCGCAGTACGAGTCACGACCCATCGCGTAAAATTTTAATTGCACCCCCCACCGAACCGTTCCTCGATCCAATTTACCCAATAAAAACAAACGTACACTTAAAAAAAATGGTAATTAAAAAAAAACAAATAAAAAATAAAATAAAAATAAAATTAAATTAAATTTAAAAAAATAGAAATAAATAAAATAATAATAAGTTGAGAAATTTTATTTGATTTTTGTTAGAGACGACCGCACCGTGATGTGGTCATGGTGCGATCGTGACGACTTGCGATCAACTGTGGATCGGGACAATTTCCCCAATAAAAACAAACGACCATTTAAAAAAATGGTAATTAAAAAAAAACATCCTCACAAAAAAAAAGAAAAAAAAACAAAAACAAATATTTCTTCGACCCACCTGCATTTCTCCGACAACGGGAGATTCATAGCAGACATCGACACGATTTAGAAAAAATTAAAGTAAAGTAAAAATGATAAAATCGTCTCGTTTCCGTTCCGTTTACGATCTCGGGTTTGAATTTTTTACCGACGAGTCTCCCGTCGACTCCGCGATTCGGTTATCTCACTGCGACCTTAAAGGCAAAAACGATCGAACTTAGCCGGTTTCTTCACTGTCGTCTTTCGGTTGGAAATTAAGTTGAACAAATTTTATTTAATTTTTTTTAGAAACGACCGCACCGCGACGTCGTCATGGTGCGATCGTGACGACTCGCGGCCAACTGTGGATCGGGACAATTTCCCCAATAAAAACAAACAACCACTTAAAAAAATTGGTAATTAAAAATAAAACGTCCTCACTAAAAAAAAAAAACAGATATTGCTTCAACCCACCTGCATTTCTCCGACAACGGGAGATTCATGGCAGACATCGACACGATTTAAAAGAAATTAAAATAAAATCAAAGTGACAATGACTTCGTTCGAATTTTTTACCGACGAGTCTCCCGTCGACTCCGCGCTCCGGTTAATTCACTGGGACCTTAAAGGCGAAAACGATCGAATTTCGCCGGTCTCTTCACTATTGTATTTCGGATGAAATTAAGTTGAACAAATTTTATTTGATTTTTCTTAGAAACGACCCGCGCACCGCGATGTCGTCATGGTGCGATCGTGACGACTCGCGGTCAACTGTGGTTCGGGACAGACGCCTCGGTTAACGTATCCAGGAGACTCCCCCACCCCCTCCCCCCTCCCCCGATATTCACCCCTTTGGCCAGCGAGCTAAAACCGGGAGGGGGAGGGGGTTCGAGGCGAGGGAGGGCAGCGCGAAGCTTTCGGGCTTGTTTCGAACGTACGTGCGGGTTTCCGGCCGGCTCGAACGAGCGAGAAAGACGGAAAGGAAACACAAGGTGAGAGGGGTGGGGGGAGGGGGGAGGGGGGGGACGGATTGAACGCGAGTATGGTATAGTGAGTAGACACTGGGGCTGATGCAAAGAAGGGTTTGTGGGGGTATGCAGGAGTGAGAGAAGAGTAGAGGGCGCGACGCCGGCGCGCGAACAACCCCGTAGGTCAAGGTCGCGGCTGAACTCTCTTTCGCGAAAGCTCTCTCCGCCCCGCGAAGAGCTCGGGACTCGTTACCGGCCACCAGAGGCGATACCCGACGGTGCCGAGCGACCGGGCTGATTGACCGTTTCGCATCGGTACCGGGCAAGAACGCGCGAGCGAACCGAGGCGAAGGTCGGTAAGATAGGAATCTTTTTTTTTTAAT
>JAPYZD010011937.1:0-13758 GCA_030522725.1 Ichneumoninae sp. B BG-2022a
AAAAAAAAAAAAAAAAAGATCCCAAGTTTTCCCTCCCTACACCCTTCAACCCCCGTACTTCAAGAATCCAAAAGTGTCTCCACTTTACCCGCCCCATTGTTTTACCTCCCAGATTAATTGTTTCCAAAATAAAGACATCAACCCGATCTCTTAATATCCTTCCCCCCACCAACCGCGCTCCTCGCAGCGTCCCTAACAATATCCCCGCCTCAAAGCTCCGCACCCAACGAACCCACACATCAGCGTGTCGTCGAATCCCCATCGAAAGCCCCACTGAAGAAAATGAAAACACACATCCGCATCCCCGCAGTGTACACAGCTCCGCGTATTCCCCGCGCGCAAGTGCACCGAGAGTATAGCCGAGAACCCCCGGCGGAATAAAAGTCCATCCAGTACATACAGAAACATACACGGTTGTTCAGCGGATCGATTCACCTCGCGTTTCGTCACGGACCCGCTCGCAAAAGTCAGTGCAGTCTTCCCCGTGCAGCTCACGCACGAGGTTTTATTCCCGTCTCCCTTCCCTCCGCTTTTTATCTGCGGGCCCTCCCTCCCCCCTCATAATCTCTCCTCGCGTCCTCCCCGGGCCTGGCCCGACGCTGGGGCAATCCTCCTCGCTTCCTCCTCTTCCTTCCTTCCTCCGCTGCCGCCGCACCGGCAGCACCGGCAGCAGCGGCAGCATCACGAAAGCAATCTTCCATCCCCGGAGTAAGACATTGAGGCAGCAGGAGCAGCGGCGGCGGCGGCGGCGGCGAGGAGAGAACCCGGGAGATCGCCGTGCTGGCCCGGCCGTGGCCAGGCGGCGCAGCCTACACTCTCCCTCAATCAGGGCTATGATGCCGTGGCTCCGCTCGGGATCAAGGTAGTGGGAGTACCTGGACGTTATAAACAGGGAACTGTATCCGAACGGGGCTTGGGCCCTCGGCCGACTGGGTGGTCCTACCGCTTCAGTTGTGTTCCGACGCGCTTCAAGCCAACACTAAGCAACACTATTTTCGATCTCGCCGCACCGCTCGCTCGCCGCGAATACACCGCGGCGCTTTTGCTCACGCTGTCGGGTGCGCGACTCGCTTAGGGAGATAGCGAGGCGCGGGGAGGAGTGGGAGATAAACGATAGCGGAGGTGGAGCCGCGTTCGCTCAAAAGTGTCCGCGTGTCGAAAAAAAAACAACAAACTTTGCTTCATGCTGATTGTAGAACATTTTTTGCCCGGGTGATTTTTTGAGGGACTTGCATTTTTTGTATATTTTTTTTGTTGGATTGAAGAGTTTTATAAAAAACGGTGACTGTTTTTTGATATTTAAAGTAGTTTTTTTATCCGGAGTTTCGGTTTGAAAAAGTTTACTAAAAGAGGTGACTGATTTTTTTTTGATATTTAAAGGGTTTTTTTTTTATTCGGAGTTTTGTTTTGGAAGAATTGACTAAAAGAGGTGACTGATCGGTGAAGAATGATCGGGACGGTACGCGCTGAGTAGGTGCTCTATGTACCGTATGCGTCTCGACGCGAGAGAGGATAAAGGGAGATAAAGAAGGGTGGATGGTATAAGGGAGGATAACTACGCGCGGCCGGTGAGAGTGCGCATGCGCACGCGCGTGCGCGCGCTCTCGCGAGAGGGAACTCTCGCTCGCTCACACTCGGGTTCCATGCGCGCGGCAATTCCGCTCTCGTGCTATAATCAAATGCGGCTTTATTTAGAATTTATACCATTCGATAAAGTGGTTAGTGCGAGAATAAGCGCGGATCGGGGCTCAATCATAGCGGCGAGGCTGATTGCTCGGACGTGAGTCGTTCCCGGAGTGTGTTGCCGCCCGTTCCGAGACTCTCCGCCGAGCCCTCCCGTGCGCTTTCCGATTACCCTTTCGTTATGCACTTTTCGACCGCGCTAACGTACTTGTGATATAAAAAAAAAATTACACAAAAATTCATCCTCGAAGAAACTTGCGTGTCGTTATATTTAGGAAATAAAAAAGTGTGCCGAGGATTTTCCGTAGAGAGCAAAAAAGACATCGTACGATTGTCATTTCGTTATGCACTTTTTGACTGCGCTAGCGTACTTGTGATATAAAAAAAAATTACGCAGAAATTCATCCTCGAAGAAACTTGCGTGTCGTTATATTTAGGAAATAAAAAAAAGTGTGCCGAGGAATTTTCATAGAGGGCAAAAAAAGACACATCGGATCGCACTTCCGGTACGAACTCTCCAGTGCGCTTTCCGATTACCCTTTCGTTATGCACTTTTCGGCTGCGCTAACGTACTTGTGATATAAAAAAAATTAAAAAAAATTCATCCTAAAAGAAACTTGCGTGACGTTATATTTAGGAATTAAAAAAAAGTGTGCCGAGGAATTTTCGTAGAGGGCAAAAGAAGAGACATCGGATCGCACTTCCGGTCCGAAGTCTCCCGTGCGGTTTCCGATTACCCTTTCGTTATGCACTTTTCGACTGCGCTAACGTACCTGTGATATAAAAAAAAAAATAACACAAAAATTCATCCTCGAAGAAACTTGCGTGTCATTATATTTAGGAAATAAAAAAAAGTGTGCCGAGGATTTTTCATAGAGGGCAAAAAAAGAGACATTGGATCGCACTTCCGGTCCGAGCCCTCCCGTGCGGTTTCCGATTGCCCTTGTGATATAAAAAGAAATTACTCAAAAATTCATTTTTGAAGAAACTTGCGTGTCGTTATATTTAGGAAAAAAAAATTGTGCCGCGGATTTTTCATAGAGGACAAAAAAAGACATCGGATCGCACTTCCGGTCCGAGCCCTCCCGTGCGCTTTGCGACTGCCCTTTCGTTTTGCACTTTTCGACTGCAAGAACGTACTTGTGATATAAAAAAAATTCAACTTCGAAGAAACTTGCGTGTCGTTATATTTAGGAAATAAAAAAGTGTGCCAAGGATTTTCTTTAGAGCGCATAAAAAGAGAAATCGGATCGCACTTCCGGTACGAACTCTCCAGTGCGCTTTCCGGTTGCCCTTTCGTTTTGCACTTTTCGCCTGCGTGAACGTTCTTGTGATATTTAAAAAAAAATAGTAATAATAAAAAATTGATCCTCGAATAAACTCGTGAAAAATAAAAAAGTGCGTCAAGGACTTTTCGATAGAGGGTAAAAAAAAGAGAAATCGGATCGGACTTCCGGTCTCGGCTGGGCGAGTGCGTCGCAGACCACGTGACCACGGACAGTCAACGGAGTCGAGCGCTTCCGAGTCATCGAGAGACGGAGGAAGAGAGAAAAAAAAAGAAAATTCTCCATCGTTACATCGTCTTTCATGGTGCATGAAAATGTGGCAGCGGCCTTAGGGCTACGAGAGAAACGTCGGGGGAGCAACGGTGAGTCGACGAAAAGAGAATCTTTAATTTTCCACTATGGACCGAGGATTTTTTTGTTTCTCGCTTTTCTTCACTGTTTTTCTTTCCCCTTCCAGTCTCTTCGGCTTTTAACTGAACAGCCAGTTTCGAGGACGACTATCGTGAGTCTCCTTCGGCCTTTTTTTCTTATTTTTTTTGTTCCCAAATGTGAGCGAGTCAGAACCTTTCGGACCGTTTCAGGTACCTCGAGCTATTTTCACGTTTCTTTTTCCACCCGAAAAATTTTGTCCACCTCGAAGCCACTGTGGAAGGCAATGTCGCTGGAAGGGGGCTTGTGTCGAAGCTCAGTGGGCATGCTCTTCGAACCCGAAATTCCTCACTTCCATATACCTTCCCGCTGCTCCCAGCTAGAGACCTGTGACGAAGAGGACGAGCCATTACGGTTCTCCTCGGTCCCACGGCAGGTTTGGCCTTTTAAATTCACCGGGCACTCACCGTTACCGTGAAGCCGCTGTCCGAGAAAAATATCTTTATTATTGTCATGGAGATGCCGGCCGTGCGAACGGATTCTTCTAAAAAAAATAAGCCCCGAAGAAATTCTTTAAAAGTCGCTCCCAAAGATGTTCGCGGCTTCGCTCGGCTTAGACTAATTTCGCCAACCGAAATATCACGGATCTATATAAATTTATATAACGTTTAAAAAAATATCTATATGAAATTTGTAAAATATCTATTTGAACTTTTAGATATCGACACAAAAAAATATTTAATATCGATATTATCATTTTTTTAATATCTATATAACGCTTTTTAAGTATGTATATACATTTTGGTCCGTATTGGGCATATTTACCCGATGTAGAGTTATTTCATTTCCAAAAGGACTGGAATGTGACCGTACAAAAAGATTTGAGTCATTAGTTATAATGTCGAGAAAAAAAATACAATAATGACAACCCTTGGGTACGATTGGGTCCAATTTTGTGCATGCGATACTCGGGTCTCGTATTGACAAAAGTTTTATTGAAAAATTCTACCCCGGGCTCAATGCAAAAAAATAAAAAAATCGTCTTTCAAACGGGACCAGAAACGATGGTCCATATTCACAGTCACCCTATCGGAAGTAATTTAATTCGCGGAAGAACTCGAGTAAAAAGTCGTGCAAAACGATCGGTGTCATTGGTCATAACATTGAAGCAAATTACAATGATAAATGTAACCTTGGGTACGATAGAGTCCAATTTTGCACATGCGATACTCGAGTCTCGTATTATAACAACTTTCATTTAAAAACCAAGACAAAAATCCTATGGAGAGGATAATGATCCATCGGCCCTTGCGTTCCGCTAATGCAAAAAAATTAACCAAATGATCGGTCAAATGAGGCCATAAACGGTGGTTCATATTCACTTTTACCCTATCGGACGCAATTCCATTCACGAAAGGGCACGAAAGGGCACAAAATCGTGCAAAACGATTCGTGTCATTAGTCGTGACATTGAAACAAATTATAATAATGACAATAGTAACAACAACACTGGCTGCGAAAAAAAAAAAAAAAAAAAAAAAAAAAAAAAAAAAAAAAAAAGCCATGGAGAGGATAATGACCCGTTGGCCGTTGGCTCGCGGTAATGTGACAATATAACTCAAAGCCGAAAAGAAGATGCGGCGAGATGATCGATGGGCTACCGTACGACGCAGGAAGTGAGAGAATGGAAAGAAAGGAGTACGGCGAGGCTCGAGAAGCTCCTCTCCCGAGAGGTGAACATACGCACGAAATTATATTATGAGGGTGCATTGGCGTTGCAGTTAAAAGAGTTTTAATTTTTTTTTTTCAATTTTTTTTCGTCGTCTTTTCATTGCCGCGGCGAAAGAGAGAGCTCTAACCGCCTTAGCTGGGCGAGCGGGAGAGCCCGGCAATCGTACCCACGTACGAGGATGGACAGACATAACGCGAAGAGAACCAGTTCTCTCATTTCATTGCGTTCGTTGTCCGATAATGACGCATAGCCCGTCGTCCCGCTCCCGACCCGAGACCGGCAGAGTCCCCGGGCAGAGCGTGGACTTTACTTTGCGCTTCTGTTGCGCTAACGTTGGCCCTGCTTTCTCGGCACGCTCGTAATGTTTTTTACGCCGCTCGGAGAACACTCGCGCGTCACCCCCTCCGCTTTCTCCTGCAACGCGAACAATCTACTTGCTCATCGCGTATCGACGATCTATCGATGATCAATACATCGAATGAAAGTGTGGTCAAAGGGAAAAACTAATAGATCGTGGGTGTCGATGACCCAACTTATGTGACCATCCTAGCTTCAGATCAACTGATTAAAGGTAATATTGACTTGCGGTACAAGTGTGATAAGGTGAACTTTATATGCAGACCGTGGAGTGAGTGACTCGCTTAAGTTACATAATGCTACACCGCATTTTATTACACTCGGTGCGAAAATGGAAGTTTCACACCTTGTGAATTGAAATTTGTCACGATGCTCGTGCGAAAAACTTTTTCTTGACTCGTGTGATTGTACGAGTATCGTAAATTACTATTACTTCACTCGTGTGATTGCACCCAAAAAAATAATTTATTTGATGGCCACCGTTTGCTTGGTTTAAGTAAAATATTTACTTGATTTAAATACATATTTATTTAAATTAAGTAAATTGTTAATTGAATTAAATAAATATTTATTTAAAGGAAATAAATATTTTACTGAAACCAAATAAACGGTGGCGCCCAAATAAATTATTTCTCTGGGTGTGCACAAGTATCGTCAATTACTATTACTTCACTCGGTGCGAAAATTACACTTTTACGCACGCGTGTTGATCCACCATTTTCACACCTTGTGAAGTAAGATTTGACGCCGAAGCGTGCGTAAAGATCAGCCCGACGTGCGCATGCGCCGGATATTTATAGGACACTTGGGTGTAAAGCACCACTTTCGCCACTCTCAGCGGACCCGAAAAGCAGCACTTTTTTCGCACAAGTCGTAAAAATAATTTTCAAAAATTATACCATCTAAAATAAAACTTAAAGTACACCCAGAAAAAAAATTATTTTACGGCCACCGTTTATTAAGATTAAGTAAAATATTTATTTGATAAAAATAAATATTTATTTTAATCAAATAAATATTTTACTTAAACTTAACAAACGGTGGCCGTCAAATGAATTCTTTTTCTGGGTGTATAAATAGCTCGCATTCCTCGATCGACAGTGTAACACATTGTATCGTGACAATATTTTCCATCATAAAAAAACCCCATCAGAGACTTTCCAACGCATTCCTGACCGTCTACTTTACTACCCACATAACCAAACGACCTTTCATTGCACGCTTCCCAAACCCGACATAATTATTTTTATTCAAAACTTCTTCCACCGATATCGACCCCGAAAACGAAACCAAACGCTTCAAACCGTCGATAATGTCTTCCATCGACACCGAGTGATAGGAAAAAAGTGTCTACCGCGCCCTTTTCTCCCGTCGACTTGCTCCCTCCGACGACGCTGGATAATAATGTAACGAGGTACGCAGAGGAATCCAGCGGATAATACTCGTTGCCTCGGCCCTGCGGGCTCGAGGCCGGATTACACGAGAGCGCGCGCACGCTCCTCGTCTCGATTACCCGTGAAAGTGCGAGCAATTAGTAAACGCTGAGGCGCCGGTTGTAGCGCGGTAGTTCTCCTCTCCGCTGCCGGACCGCGAGGCGTTAATAGACGCGTCGGTGTGGCTCGCTCGGAGCCGCGTGAATTCCTCTCTATGCCCGATTGAGTTATACAGCTCGCCCGGCGCGGCGGAGCTCTCGGGCATCGTGCTATATTCCACCTTACGGTAGTGATACTTCTGTATAATGCTCGCCGCCGATGTACGCGCCGTACCGCGAGCGGGCGAGCCGCGGAGACCGGGGAGGCCGAGGGGAACGCCACTCCCGCGCCCCCGGCGACGTGTTACGTATAAATACGCACACGCGAAAGTGCCACCGTACAGCGATATATTAATTGCTCCCGTCCGTCGATCAAGCGATCTCCGCCGAGCGCGCTCGCGTGATGCACCGGCCGACCGATGGTTGCCTCGAGGCCCTCCACCTGTTTACGGCTACTCACGTCTTCATTAATGATACACAAGACTCGCGAATTATCAACAAATACTGCCCGCGACGCGACCCGCTCGAGCGACTCGATGAATATTCAATTCAATGAAATTCTACTTGTCGCGCACTCGTTCCGAAGCAGAGATGGAGACGGGAAAAATTAAATGAAGTTTAAGGTTGCACTTTGCAGGTTTCGGAGAAATGAGAGGGAATTGCGTAACGCTTTTGGATGGTATAAAAATTTTGAAAAAATCTGAAAAGATTAAAATGGGAAATGTTATTAACAAATTGATGACGAATTAAATTGCTCAACAAATCTCCCGGAAATCTGTATTTTTTTTTTAATGAAAGTGCATCGTTTAGTTTTCCGAACACGTATGCATTTTTCAGATTCTTTAATTCACTTTAGTTTTTTTGTTCTATTGTATGGGAAAAACGTGTAGAAAGTCACGAAATTCAAAGCGAATTTAAAAATCTTAAAACATTCATACGTATTCAGAAAAATGAACAAATAACTTTCATATAAAAACAAGTTATGTTTCCGAGAGATTTGTTGAACTATTCTATTTTTTATCAATTTGTTAATATCATTTTGGAATTGTGCAAAATTAATATTTTCAACATCTTTAATACGCTTGATTTTTTTTTCAGATTTTTATACCATCAAGAAGTGTTTACAATTCTCTATCATTACTGTGAATCTTATGCGAAGTGAACACTATTCGCAAGGACTACCCGCAGTTGGCGCGCACTTGTTGCGAAGATTTGACGGAGCAACGAAAAAAAAATAATATACTCGATTCGCATCGAAAATAAAATAAAATTCACCTTATCGTGAATTCGTTGTTGCGAAGTTTTGCCGGATCGAAGAAAAAATAAAATCATATGCTCGATTCGCATCGACAATAAAATAAATATACCTTCTCGCACACTTGCTGCGAAGTTCTACAGGGGCGAAGAAATAAAAACACATGCTCGAAACCCATGAAAAAAAAAATACGAATAAAAGAAACAAGGCCAAAGGGGTGCGGCAAATATTTAATGACATTAATTTAAACATCTCGCGCACTTATTATTGTGCAATCTTGTCGCTGCGATCTGCAAAGAATGTTTATCTACCCGACTCCGATTGGAAACTAAAATTAAAATTTCGTAATCCGAATCGCCTTTCGTAATCGCGTTAACTCTCGAAAGAGTAAGTTTCATAATTTTGCGCCCGTGAGCGAGTTTTTCTTCAGTCATTGAATTCTCTTTTTTTCCCTCGTAAGTCAGGTTGAGAATAATTCAGAGTCGTGCCGCATATACCGGGTCTATCTTCCGTGGACGAGCGGAGTCGGGAGGATTCACATAGAGAGTCTTAACAGCGACGTGCGGCTTCCTCGCCGATCGGAGAGCGGGTTGTTTGCTCGCGCTCGGATTTTACGGCCCGGACGGCTTGGGCCGGACAATTACCGGTTGTTAAACTCGTACAACCCCGCGTGCTCCGCGGGATTCGCGCAAAGTTCGCGATCGCTCTTTCTCCCTTTGCCGCTCGGCCCTCCGCTGCGCGCAGCATATCGGCGAGGAGGCCTTCGCGGTTCTCCGATCCGCGGAGCCAAGAGAAATCGAGCGAGGCTGAACCCCCCCGAGGGCGCGCTTCTTCCTCGCTACGGCGTTATTGCCTCTTCTCCGGAGCTATTCATTTTCATTTTCCGTCAATCATGCGATCTCATTCGGACTGACGGACGAGAAAACACCGACGTACCTGTCCCGTTCCATAATTCGTCAATCACTCCGATCCACTCTCTGACAATGTATAATTACAGTGAGAAACAATATAGGTAAAATCAATTCAATTTTTTTTCCCCAATAATCAACCTCATGTGTTTGGCACGAAATTAATTTCAATAAGTAGTTTTCTTCAATAAATTTTATTAATTCTCAATACATTTCATTTATTTTCAATGAATTTTATTTATTTTTTGATAAATTTCATTCATTTTCGATAAATTTCATTTATTCTCAATAATTTTTATATTATTCTCAATAGACATTACGTATTTTCAATAAATGATATCATTCAAGATAAATATTGTATAATGATTATTGGGACAAAAATTAACTGTTTTTTTATTTTTGTCATTTTTTATCATTGAAAATAACGAGGAGCTTTTTCTTGATTGAATGAAAGTTTGAGGAAGATTCACGTTTCTTCCTCCCTCCGATGTTATTGACTCTTCTCCCTACTATGCATGTTCATTTTCCATCAATCATGCGATCTCATTTGAACTGACGGACGAAAAAGTACCGACGAACGTTCCTGTCGCTTCCCATTCGTCAATCACTTCATTTCATTTTTCGACAATGTATTATTACTGTGTGAAACAACGAACGTTAAATCAATTAAATGTTTTTTTCTCAATAAATATTACCGATTTTCAATAAGCTATATCGTCGTACAAAATAAATATAATACAACGATAAACATAAAATTGTATAAAAATTATGCAATATTATCGTTCTATAATATCATACAACGATTATTGCAACAAAAATTAGGTGTTTCTCTTTTATTCTTTTTTTTTCTCATTGAAAATTACAGGAAGCTTTTTTTTATCCAATGAAAGGTTGAGAAAGATCCGGTCCTTGGGTCGCTGGACGGGAAATACGATGAAGAAATTACGTGGCCGGATCTCTTAATTTTGACGAGACGAGGTTGATACTCGCGTGGAACCCCGATATATATCCGTAAACGGGGGGGGGGGGGGGGGGGGGGGGGGGGGGCGAGAGTCTGCAGTACGTGGGCTAGAGAACGCGGTCTCGAGAGTCCGACAACCCGCAATTATCTTTACCAAACTAGAATCTTCGTGATTACACGCTTATACCCTCCCTGCTCTGCTATACCTTCCCGCCAGATTCGCCCCGATGCTTCGTGGTTCTCTCGCTTTTAACGTTGTTCTCGGACGGATCCTCCAGGTGCACGATCTTACTTCCTCGCGTGGAAAGGCCATCATCCATACAGCGCACACACACACATATGTATATTTATACATATATACATATATATATCGTGTCTTATACTTATGTACGTATCGCTTTGGTTTCTCGACCTAAGGCTACACGAGACCGACGGCTTCTCTATACAGGGTGTTCTTTCGGGTTTTTCGACGTCTGCAGTGCTGTCCGTTTCCTGCATTTTACGAAAAAAAAAAAAAAAAAAAAATGTTATTCTGTGGGGAGAAAAAAAAAAAAAATTTGAAAAAATGGATGTGAGTGGGACAAAACGGACTATTTTTTTGATCAGTTTCTTCGTAGGAGATAAAAGTGTCTTATCTTAAATGGAGGACCATTTTGCCCGCTCTTCACTGTTACAACTTGTTCTTCCAAAAATAGGAAAAAATAAATAAATTTATAGAAGACTAAAAGTCCTAATTAGTTGTTTTTTATTTTTATTTTTTTTGGGACTTCTCTATACAGGCTGTTCTCTCGGGTAATTTCGATATCTACAGCACTGTTCATTTCCTGCATTTGAAAAAAAGAGACATGAGTGGAGATGAGTGGGGCAAAACGGACTATTTTTTTGAATTTTTGTCGCAGGACATAAAAGAGCCCTGTCTTAAATGGAGGTCCATTTTGCCCGCTCTCTCTCTTACAAACTTGAACCGTCGAAAACAGGCAAAAAAAATAAATTTATAGAATACTAAAAGTCCTAATTGGATGTTTTTTATTTTTATTTTATTTATTTTTTGCTGTTTTTTTTGCCCCCGCTATAAATTCGCCTCTGTCGCTGGAAATACGTTCTTAGTCCGGCGGCACCGGGCATCGGGCATTGGTTCTCTATCACTTTTAAATATAGTCCTCGGGGTTTGGGATCCTCTCGATCGCCCGATATACACTGGCCTGGATCTTCGTGCTCCTTACGACCATCTGCTCGCTTCTTCCCCCTCTATAAAAAAAGCAATAACGAGGCTTCCAGCATTCTAAACAAACACGATAATTCCACCCTACTTTAGTCATTAAGTTCGACAGGAACATTTAATATTTTGAAAACGATAATAATTTTTTTTTTAACTATTCAAGCCTATGAAGATTTTATCTTCCAGTTGTTGTTCTTGCGTTTTTATAATTTTTTTTTAGTTAAGATTTTCGTTATCGAAAATCGCGCGTTATATTTCGTGGAATCTCCTTTTTGGTAGACCGAGGTGAGGGCCGCGGCGGGTTTCGTGTCGCATTACGAGCGAGAGAACGCGAAGTCGCAAAAATATTCGTCGCCGTCCGAGAGGCGAGGATTGTATGCAAATGTATGAGGGAGCCTCCCGGTGCGAAAGTTCCCTTTGGTTATTTATACGTTTCACACTCTCTCGGCCGGAGCTACCGCGACTACCGATATATATGTCTCGTGTGCGCGACGAAAAGTTTGATTTGTGTACTATTCCGCGCACCGCCGTTATTCAACTTAATGGATCGAAGGATTAATCCAAGAAAATCGTCCAGTCTTCTCGCTGAGGCAGAAATTCATTTCGCCTAACTCGAATAAACGGTTAATTGGACACTCGAGAAAAAAAAATTCAGCATTTTTTTTTACCCATTTCTCATAAAAATGTTCGAATCTAAATATATTTTTTATTAACCCAAGAAAATCATCCAAAGCCTTCTCATCAATGTAGACATTTATTTCGCCTTCCTTAATTAAACGGCTAATTAGACCCTCGAAAAAATAAATATGTTCAGCGATTGTTTTTACCGATTTCTCATACGATTTTTTATATCTGAAGATTTTTAACACTATTTATCCAAGCATTAATCCAAGAAAATCATCCAAAGTCTTCTCATCGACATAGACACTTATTTCGTCTACCTTAAGTAAACGTTTAATTGGACACTCAAAGAAATAAAAATGATCAACAATTTTTTTTGTCTATTTCTGATACATTTGTTCATATGTAAATTTTTTTCTTTATCAACCCAAGAAAATTCTCCAAAGTCTTCTCATCGAGTTAGAAATTTAGTTCGCCTGCCTCGAATAAAAGTTCAATTAGACACTCAAAAAAAAAAAAAAAGTTCAATTGTTCTTACCTATTCCACATATCATTTTTTTAATTCCCAGTTTCGTATCATTTCATTTTTTCATACAGCTTAATACATCCACATACATATATATATTTACCCTTTCATTTTCGATATGAAACGGTTGTCAACCGTCCACTTAAAAAAAGTACCACCGCGGACCGTTTATGCGTTCGCGGGTATGCAAAAGCCGCTTAATTCAGCGACTATATCCAGGGGTGGCCGCGTTTGTTGGACGACAAAGCCGCTTTATTTATCCTGTCGCAGCGGAGCCTCGGAATTATTTGCCATTAAAGAAAAAAAAACGCCGATTTATCACGCCCGATCGAGCGTCAAAGCGTTCATCGACGCGTCGCCTGATCGTCGAGACAAGTATTAGTAATGACCGCCCATTTTTTTTCTTACAAAACACCATAACTCGCGACGCCAGAAGGCTAAGGGGCGTTTGACTCTGGCCCTCGCAGGGGGTCGACTTTGCGTCGCTCGCGCGTACCTCGAAAAACAAAAATTATTTCCATTGTTCCAGTGGCTCGTGTGGACAATGGGGAGAAAGGGAATCGAACCCGAGCACGCGAGTGAGAACTCGGAAGCGAGAGCTTCGAGATTTCGCTCAAAAGATTTAACCGCGCAGCCACCCGGCGTCCCGCGCCGATTAGAAGGTGCCTCGCATAATAATCGGCCCGTTGTTCTTCATTATTTAAATACAAACACCGAGCACGAACTCCGCCATCGGCGCAAGAGGTCGAAAAAAAGGGTTCACCGACGCTTGAATTAATCGCTCGATGGAACATCGGCGACCGCGCGCGATCGTCGTATGGAGGGCCATTAAGCATTTTTCACCCTCGAGGAGCCGCAACGACTTTGCCCTTCTCTTTAGACAACAAAAAAATGTATGGATAAAAAATGAAAAAAAAAGTCCCCGCCCACATCGACTTTTCGACTCCGACGTTGCCCCAAAGGATTCGCTCTCGCGTGGCCTAATCGTTCCGACGCGTCGATCCGTACTTTGTCGCGGCGACAATATGATTATTGTTTGTTGCTCCGTCGAGCGCGGGGCTGTCGCGGGCGAGCGACAACAACGGGGATGGATACTTCGGGCGGGAGGGAATAAAGTGCCACTCCACACGGCTCCGTTTCTGTTGTTCTCGTAACAAGGAAATTTAATATAAGGACTACTGGAAAAAGAAAAAAAAATATATATGGTCTTAATCGACAGCGGTGGATGCGCGGTTGGCGCACGGCTCTGGTGGTCCCCCAAGTCAAGCTGATTCGTTCGCGGTCAGTACTTGGATGGGTGACCGCTTAGC
>JAPYZD010011948.1:0-13686 GCA_030522725.1 Ichneumoninae sp. B BG-2022a
AAAAAAAAAGTTGAGTTACCACATATTTTGATGAACAATTTTTTTTCAACAATTTGTTAATAACATTTTGAAATTATTATTATGTAAAGTTAGTCTTTTTAATGCCTATAATAAGTATGCATTTTTTCAGATTTTTATAACATTGGGAAATGTTTACAAATCTTGCCCGAATTTCTCGAATTTAGGCAAAATGAACACCACTCGCTCCAACCTCCTTAAAGTTATCGGAAAATTGCGTTTTGTCTCATTATCCCGTTTTGCCCCGCTGTGTCATTTTGCCCCGCTCTCCCCTAATGAATTTTGAAGCTACACCGACCGCCAGTAGAGGCGGAAGACTCCACGCTTGGCAACGTGCTAGGTAACCTGCTCGGTCCAGGCAAGATCGGGAGGGACAATGCTCGCAGCCAGAGGCATTCAGCCAACACAGATTCTCCGATAAAACATTGAATGCTCTTCTCTCTTTGGCTCTCCCCATTCATCGAATATATCGGGACCATTCAACCCTCGAACTCGAATACAAAACAGACTGGAAATGTCATCGCGTACGGAGATCTTCCTCGCAACTTTCCTCCTCCTTCGTCCCGTCGAGGGAATCTTTGACGCTGGAGAGGAAGCTGAATTTCTTGGATCTGGTCCAACGTAGTTCGCGGACGTTTTGTCCGAGATTCGTACGCTACCGAAGGGAGGGAATGCACGATTCTCTCACAAGCTTGCCCCGAGCAGCTTGTAACTCCTATTCATCGCCGTTCGTGCCGAATACGTCAGTCAGGTTTTTATAAGGACCTCGCCTTAGATTCTGGATCAAAGATGGCGGTCTTTGATTCTTGAACTCCTGCACTGCGACGCTGCAATCATGGGTTTTTTTTTAAGGTTTTTCTTTAATTAGTTCTAGAATAATTCGGAAGGCAACGTGGCCTGTCTGGTGATGTGAGCAATCATTTTTATAAGCACTCACTCGTTACTGAATTTTCTGAATATTATGATTAGAGACGTATAGAATTATATGATTATAGACGTAGTAGCGAAAAACAAAAAATACCTTTTTTCAAGTTTTTTATCATTTTTTTTCAATCATAAACAAAAAATTTTAAATGCATGTTATATGTTACAAAATTAAATAATACACTATATGATTCATTTTTTATTATTTATTTTCTTTGTGTAAATCTTTTTTTAATAACGAATCATCATATTCGTTACCATTAAATTATTAATATTCATAACGATATATATCAGTATAATTAAATTCAACCAAAAAATTCACGATACACTTCTAAAAACTTTAACAAAAATTCACAAATAAATTACGACACCCTCAATAATTATAATATACGAACAAAATAAAAATAAAACATTCGCACTCACAAAATGATAGCTGTAAAACTTCTAATTTTCTTCTGCTTTTACGCGACAGCAGCACTGGGGAGAGGTAGCACGCGAGTGCTCTCAATCACTTGGCCACCACCGGCGATTAAAAACTTATAGCTTATTATCGATCTCTACGAAAAAAAACAAGTCTTCTTCAAACTCTCAATAATGCTTTCCACTCTTTTCGGCTAGTTAGGTCGCATGGGGAATCACGACAGCAAAAAAAGAAACGCTCCAATGCTATACCTCATAGTGGTGTGGAATTAACAAAACAGAAAAAAATCATTTGTACTTAAATTCTTTATTTTTGTCAACATCGTTCACATACTTTTCTCTATGAATAATGTTTCTTTTATTGAAGGATATTGACCGGTTCGTGAAAATAGCTAAGAAAGGGACAATAATAAATGAAAAAATGATGTGCAAATTGGATTTGCATATTTCCACATTTAATAATTAACCACATATATATACCATATATATTAACCCTATATTTTATTTCCATATTTATTCATTAACTTTTATCTGTTCATTTAATATACAAGTTAATGTTAAAAATTCGAAATCTTTTCCGCCTAAAATTCTACACCAATTTCCATGAATCTTAATCGTAGTATTCCTTGCAATCTGATGATCATCTGTATCAAATTTGTCAAATTTAATACTACACATTGTTCAGTGTTAGTCAATTCGCGAAAATTGCAGTTTTACGCACGTGTGCGTAAAACTCCAATTGTAACACCTGCTGAAATATAATTTCCTGCGATACTCGTGCGAATAACATTTTCTTACCTCGTATGATTACAGCACTCGCCCTCGGCACGTGCTGCAAACTCACGTTCGTCAGAAAAAGTTTTATCGCACTAGTATAGTAATGTACAACACTGACATCGCTATCGCCGATTCGATTAACGAATATCCCGAATCTTTTGCGTAAAATATTCGTTATTAATGTACGCAGAGTTTCTTATCAATGATTTTTTCTATCCATTTTTCAAGAGTACCGATCAATAGTTAGGCTAATTTCCGTCGCGCCATTAACGACACCGCGGCGACGGGGAAGAGAGGAATCCCGGTCCAATCAATCATCCGCCGAGTTTCATTCGTACATCTCAAGCGAAATCACAAGTACCCCGCGAGGACGCTCGAAATCCAGGATAATTTGTCACCTCACCCAGGTTAAGTGAGTAGCTGAGTGGTTGGACGAGGAGTTTTCGTTCCGCTTGTGTACGCGAAGTAATGTATATATACATATGTGCATAAAGAGCGGAGGAGTGCGACGTGACAGGAACCAGTCGTTAAGTGATTCGTCCCGGTTATCCCCCCTACTTCAGCGTTCGCGACACTTTTATTCAGGATTGACGATCGGTTCTTCCCGAATGCGAGAGTAGAGATACATCAAATGTCTCCGCGAAGCGCGATTCTTGAGGATATTGAAATATTTTTCCCACAAGTTCGAGCGTAAAGAGGGACAAAAAAAAAAAAAAAAAAACTGGATGGAGAGGCAAAAACTGAGAGATGCGGGCAGCGATGACAGGACCGAAGGTGCGCGCTGTCGTATCTCGAGTGGCCGAGGAGGGCCTCCCTCGACTCTCGAGGACTCGCCCAGAGATGGCGAACTTCTTCTACACGCGAATATCCAGCATATAAATATGTCGTGTCACCAAAATCATAATGGCTTATTTTATGTGCTCGAGGCAGCGAAAATACGCCCTTTTGATTTTCAGCACCGATGTATGTATATATATATGTATATATATAGGTGCGCCACCGTGCTCGCCTCGCACCCCTTCGCGTTCCTGAAGCCTCTCGACCGGAGGCATTATATTATTACGACCCCTCGGCAATCGCCGTAGCCGGCGCTGCCACTGCGGGCCAGCATTTTTTCCTCTCTCGCCCGGGCCACGAGCTCCTCTCAGGAAACAAATATTTATATCAACGGGAACACCCGCTGCGCCCCATTGTCGCATACCTGTATACTCGTTCCGCGTACACCGAGTTATTACAATAATTGCAACAATCTTCACGCTCCGCTGATTCTTTCCCGCGTTACCTTCTCGCGCCGAGTGCGATGCATTGTGATTTTTCAGTAGAAAACATTGTCGTTCCTCGGCACTTTGGATTCGAAGAAAAAACAAATCGTCTGGCTCCTCGAGCCTTCCATCCGTGAGGTGGGGAACCTTGAAGGGGCTTTCAACGGACGTGAACTTTATTTCGCACGCCGCACTCGCGATGTACGAAAAAAAAAAATTTTTGGGACAACAAGAATTTTGTTACCATAACTGATTTAGCTGGTTAACATAGGGACAACAAGATATTTTGCTGTGGCAGCAAATATTTTGTTGTGACAACAAACATTTTGCCGTAGCAACGAAATATTTTTGCTACCGCAACAATAAATTATTGACGATCTACATTTTGTTAGAGAAACAGAAATATTTTTCTACGTGCACGGGGGAAAAAAATTGTTGGTACAACAAGAATTTTGTTACCATAACTGATTTACCTGGTTAACATAGCGACAACAAGATATTTTGCTGTGACAACAAACATTTTGCTGTAGCAGCCAAATATTTTTGCTACCGCAACAATAAATTATTAACGATCATCATTTTGTTAGAGAAACAGAAATATTTTGCTCCGTGCACGGGGACAAAAAAATTGTTGGGACAACAATAATTTTCTTACCATAACTGATTTAGCTGGTTAACATAGGGACAACAAAATATTTTGTTGTGGCAGCAAATATTTTGTTGTGACAACGAACATTTTGCTTTAGCAGCGAAATATTTTTGCTACCGCAACAATAAATTATTAACGATCAACATTTTGTTAGAGAAACAGAAATATTTTTCTCCGTGCACGGTGAAAAAAAAATTGTTGCGACAACAAGAATTTTGTTAATAATAACTGATTTAGCTGGTTAACATAGGGACAACAAAATATTTTGTTGTGGCAGCAAATATTTTGCTTTGGCAACAAATATTTTGCTGTAGCAGCCAAATATTTTTGCTACCGCAACAATAAATTATTAACGATCTACATCTTGTTAGAGAAACAGAAATATTTTTCTCCGTGTGATAAACGACCGTGCGGCCTCTTCGCCGTACGCTATGTGCATTTTCCGATATCGTGTGACGTTACAGAAGTGACACACAGGTATATCGCGATGGAGCTCGTTGACTAATGATCGCCATCTGACAGTGCGTATAGCATCGAAACGATCGCCTGCTCGTCCCTCGGGTTCCCATGGGATGTCCCGGAGATCACACGTGTGTGGGCTGTGCGGATTACATTGCAGCGTTTTATATATATATATATATATATATATCTTACATACCGTATATCCATACATACGTGTGGTGCACATGCACATAAAAGAGCACGTTGCGCTAGCGAGTGTGGATTTCGTGTGCTGGCGTACGTGTCATCTGACAGCAGCGCGCAGTAGGTAAAGCGGGAGCGAGATAGCACAGTCAGACCGCTATATGTATAGTGCATGCACGTATGGAGTGGGGCGAAACCGACCGAAGGGGATAAAGAGAGGAGGAAAAAAAAGGACATGTAAGTACGTCACGCATGCGGGGGTGTCCCGAGGCGTACGCGATGCCGAAGGGGCGTGTCTCTGTAACGCAACCCTCCATCCACACCCTCTAATCGCAATATCGCGAGGCATGCACTCCGACGACACTGTGACCGCCGCGTTCCCTTCGACCCTCGAATTATCACCGGCATCGAAGAGGCACCCGGCGTTTTGCTCGACACGCAAGAAATCGTCGAAAGCCGCTCGTGTAAACGATTTTCACGCGTACGGATCGGTGGACTCCGTATTGACCATTCGCTTCCGACGCTAAGGTTTCTCGATGATAAACAGCATTTTTTTTTGTCGATGACACTTTATTTATTTATTTATTTATTTATTTATTTATTTATTTATTTATTTATTTATTTATTTATTTATTTATTTATTTATTTATTTATTTATTTATTTATTTTATTTATTTATTTATTTATTTATTTATTTATTTATTTATTTATTAAAGAATCTGTCGAGGAGTCCTGACAACTATAAATACACATGAAGGTGAGACTAATAACAGAACTAGGTACTTAACATTGGAAAAATTTCTAAAGCTGTTCTTTGACTTGGGACAGTGAACCTCCTAGGAGATTCACGATTCCCCCATACTCGTTTCCCAGTCGCGAAATCCTCGGTAGTCAACTGTGAAACGCGTAATTTGCACAATAAAGAGGCACCTCGAACAACTCATTGCGTCTGTTTATTCTCCCACCCACACGCAACCTTACAACAGCACTTGTATCTGGGGAATCGAACCTATGATGGATTTTATTATATCACATAGTAATAAAATATCCGCCCTCTCCTCTTCGTGATTTTTTATGCTAATTATTGATAAAAATTTAACGCTCGATTACGCGAGCCTTTTTTTTTTATTGGTGTAAAATTTATATAGAATTTTTTTTTCGGGCTGAAGGACTTAGGTCGATGGCCCGTTGGCAATGGTAATAGCAGAGGAATATATTATGTAAATAATCGCGCAAATTTATCGTCGTACCATGTAATACATTGTCAATAAATACATTTACCACAACCACTAGAATTTTTTTGATTTTTTTGGATTGCGAGTTTTGCCTTGAAGTGATTTGATTCGATTTGACTCGCATGTGTGAGATTTCTTGACAGGGGGTTGGAAAGGCGGGGACTACGAGCGGGAGAAAGATTGCCGATCGTTTCTTCGAGATATACGATAGCGCGCACGGATGTGCGAAGCCGTCCGATACAAATCGCTCGGCGATAATGGAATTCTCAGCAGGGTTTTCTCGCAGCGTCGATGGGACGATGAAACGGCGTCGTCCAGCCGAGGCGAAATGGATCGGCGCGAGCCTAAGATTACCTGGCGGCTATACGAGATATATATATCGAGAACGCCGAATCCACCCCGATGACGCGTGTGAAAGCTCTCATAGAAATAACACGTGTACCAATATCATCTCTCTTTCCGTTCGCATTTCCTGCGGCGTGAATCGCGTCGTTGGCCGGATCATTATCTCTCGTTCAATTCCATATTTTTCATCCTCGATGAAAATCCGTTCACGGATTTTAGCAGCAGCAAAAGGTATCGCGGACTTTCCTTGCCTCGAGTGAGACAAACCCAATGTCCGATTTTTCGATGTTATCCATTAATATTACAAGCCAGTCCCGTAGAAATTGTGATTTTATTTATTATTATTATTTCGTCTGTTTCCTATCATTTTTATCTCTTTCAATTCCATATTTTTCCTCGATAAAAATCCGTTCACGGATTTTAGCAGCAGCGAAAGGCATCGCGGGCTTTACTTGCCTCGAGTGAGACAAACCCAATGTCCGATTTTTCGATTTTAGCAATTAATATTACAAGCCAGTCCCGCAAAAATTGTGTTCTCATTTATTATTATTATTTCGTCTGTTCCTGTAATTTTTATCTCTTTCACAATTCAATATTTTTCCTCGATAAAATCCGTTCACAGATTTTATCCGCAATGAAAAGTATCACGAACTTTTCCTGTCTTGATCGAGAAAAACCCACCGTCCGATTTTCCGATTTTAGCTATTAATATTACAAGAATTATTGTTATTTATTTTTTCGTCTGTGTTTCCGCAAATTTTTATCCCTCGTTCTATGTAATATTTTTCCTCGATAAAATCCGTTCACAGATTTTATCCGCAGCGAAAAATGTCACGAACTTTCCCTGTCTTGATCGACAAAAACCCAACGTCTAATTTTCCGATTGTAGCTATTAGGGTAAAAGTGGGGAATATGGCCCGGTCCATATATAATTGATTTACGTGTTAATCGAGGTGGGCCATATTCACCACTTTTACCCTAATATTATAAGTCAGTTCGGCGGAGATGGTATTTTAATGAATTATTGTTATTTATTATTTTTTCCCGTGTGTTCTGCAAATTTTTATCCCTCGCTTAATTTCATATTTTTCCTCGATAAAATCCGTTCACAAATTTCAGTCATAGCGAAAAGTATCACGGACTTTCCCCGCGTTGATCGAGAAAAACCCCACCGTCCGATTTTCCGATTTCAGCTATTTAATACTCCAAGCCAGTACGGCGGATGTGGTGTTTTAATTTATTATTATTATTATTTATTTTTTCGTCTGAGCTTCCGCCAATTTTTATCCCTCGCGGCGCCTCCGTTTTACAACTTTTGGCGTGTCCCTTCAGGTAAATATTACCGATGACGGGGAAGATCTCCGGAATCTCCGGTGCCGAGAACCGAGCCTCTACGCTGCACGGCCGTTAATACCCGCACAACTTTTATGTCGCCTCTCGTCGTCGAGGTAAATTCTTTTTTTTACCTCTTCCCGTATACACTGGCCGGCCAAGACGGCTACACGTAATCCCTAACCGCATTGTCTCACAAATACGCAAATCCGTGGAGAAACTAAATAGCCCCATGACGTAGAAAGCGCACCACCTTGGTCCTCGTTTCTACCCTTGTGTTTGTTAAATGTGATATTACTCTCACGGACTATTTGCACAACGACGAGACAACCTACGGCCGCGCGATGTCGCTTGCGGACGTAAGAAAAAGTGGGTTTTTCGGAAATTTTCGCGTACTATAAATCCCGGATGGCGACGATGCCGAGCTGTCTCGGTTGGACGCACGGAGTTAAACCTTCGAGACCGAAATCTCTTTACTGATGGAGAGACATTCGTTTTCTCAACGTCGCTTTTCCGAATCGAAAATTTTGGAAATTCAATTTTGCAATTTCGGCGCCTAGATAAACAATCATTTTTATGCAATTATCTTCCAAAAGCATTCTTAACCACTATACTGCGCGTGGAACTACTCGTCGTTACACTTCGTTGAAGTAATTCAAAACATTAATTTTGATATTGAAGATATTTTTTAAAAGAAGCTATTTCACCAAAGTAGGAAATATGATACATTGGACATTGAAGACAATATTTTACTCAATCGCTCGTCACTTTTCTGAAACAAGAAGTTTGAAAATTCAATTTTTTCAACTTTGCCGCCTGGGTAAAAATAATTTGTAAGCAATTACATTCAAAAAAACTATACAATTCACTTCAACTATTTATTTCAACATTTTTGGTTTGATATTGAAGAAGATATTTTCTAAACAGACGCCGTTCCACCAAAGTAGAAAATATGATACACCGAGCATTGAAGTCTGTTAAATATCTTGACTACCTTGACGTATTTTTATTTGTGTTTTTTTACACAATCGTTCAGTATTCCGATTTATCGCACGGAACATACAACAGATTGAGGAGCCTCGATGTTCTGTTCGATGTCGATTCAAAGTAATCTAAACGGTACAAAATATTTTTGATTCTGATGAAATTCTATCGAATACATCGAGTGATGATAGTAACACGTTGATGTCGCCATACCGACCCATTGTTCATTGCGCGCGCCCCCAGCAGCCTTCGAGTTAAACCTTCGAGACCGAAACCTCTTTACTGATGGAGAAAAAAATATTTTTTTTCCCAACAGCTCGACACTTTTCTGAGTCGACCGGTTCTAAAATTAAATTTTTTCGACTTTACGCTTAGATAGAAAATAAATTTTGAGCAGTTATGTTCCAAAAACATTTTTATTCACACGTTACTATTCATCGAATTATTTCAACATTTTCAATTTAATATTGACAAAGATATATATAAAAAAACGCTATTTCACCAAAGTAGAAAATATGAACATTGAGCATTGAAGTCTCTTAAATAACTTGGCCCGATCATCGTAATATTATCAGCGTTTTTTAAACTCCAGAGTACAGGATTCCGATTTCTCGCACGCAACACACAACAGATTGAGGAGCTCGGATGTTCCGTTCGATACACAGAAAAAAAATATCATTGAATCAAGTAAAATTTGCTTGCGGGCTGCCAACGAAGTAAAAAAGTTGTTTCAATTCTACTCTGAATTCGTACAATTTCATACCGGATTGAAACGATAACATGTTACCTTGACAGTCTTGCTGTCGTTGTTTCAATATCATATAAGCATTTTTTTCTTCGGCAGCCCGCAAGCAATTTTTTTTTCAGTGTACCGATTCAATTGAATCTAAACGGTACAAAATATTTTTGATTCTGATGAAATTCCATCGAATCCATCGAGTGACAACAATGACACACTGATGTCGCAATGATCTATCGTCAATGGCGCGCGCGCCCCCAGCAGACTCGTAAAATAGCCTCCGCAACCTGCCGAAGGAGTAATTTAGAATACTTCTCCCCGGGAATCGTCCAGCCCCGTTCATCGCCAGTAGCACAGTTCCAAGTGCATGATCAACAATAGGAGAGAAACGCCTCGTGAAGGCGCGTGCCATCGAGACAAAAATTAGTGAGATATGGGCAGTCGACAGTTTCGCGGACATTTCCGAGAATTTGGGTCTTTTCTGTCCGGGAGGGCAAAACACACCACGAGGTTTCACCGCTAATAAATTAAAGGAGTCAAAACAGAGTCCCGCCTCGTGCCCCGTTGCCCTGCGCTCCTCGGTCTCCTTCCGCATCGCACGAAACTCGTTCGACCGATGTTCGGGTCCTTTGATTCGTTCCGTTGGGGAAAAACCAACCTGTCGTCACGTTCGGCCCGGATAATTATAACACTCCGTGCGATCGTCCGGCCGATCCTTCCTCGATCGCACCCAAAACTCGAGACAGCCTGAGCCAAGTGCCGCGGGGCAGGGAGCGCCCCCCCCCCCCCCCCCTAATAAAAATCGGCAATACCGAACAATGACGGTCAAGCCTCGTGGCGACAAGTAGAACCCTTCGACACGGTCGTAAAGTTGGGCAATAAAAAGAAGAGAAAAAAAATGGTCAGCCGCACGATTTACCAGATACTGCGGGGAAGCAAGACGGCGGGTGTGTCCGAAGGAGCGGGAGCGAGAGAGGCGTTGTGGGAAGTGTAAACAGAACAACGTGTACAGCCGGGACATTGCCGAGCCGGCAGCGACCGATTATCCCGATTATCGTTGCTGTCCCGCAGATAGACAATGCCAACGATCGACGACGATCCGCAGTTTTTCGGCACAAGGTGCCTCGTCGCGGTACTTAATGTTGGTGTTTCCCCATTTTTTTTTAATACTTTTTTTCCCTCTTCCATACACTCGGTCGTTATCTTGTTGCTTCCTTCGGCCGCCGGGGCGAACCGCGAGGGGAACGGGGGGGTTGAAGAAGTCGAGGGTTGCGCGTCGACGCTTCCGATCGTCGCACATTGATTTATCGACGGAATCCTCTCTGTCTTATAACTCCGTCTAGGCTTGCTGTTGGACGTCGTAAAAAAGTGATTCCGGATTTGACGTCGATCGGATGGTCGCGGCTGAAGAGAAGTTTATTTTTCACGGCATGGCGGTGGCCTGGAAGCTATCAATTTTTTTCTATAAATATACATGATCAATCGATGGTCATGATCGAGCGGATCCATAGAATTTTCCAAGTGCACTGACGCAAAGCGGAGAAAACCTCACCGACGCCCGAAATTTTTGTTTATGTACATAAAACGGCACTCGAGTATTTCATGTACCATCGAGCAGTAAATGAGCGACCCCGCGACGAATAAAAATCATGCGGAGTAAAGAAAACAAAAAAACAAACCAAACAAATTAAAAAGCTGATTCCAAAAATGGAGTCGGTGCCTCAGCTTCGATTACCTGTTCGCGATGATCGCGATCGAGGAGTAAAAACTAACGATTTTTTTTTCTAGAAAGATACATTATCAGCTGGTAGTCATGATCGAGCGGCCCCACAGAATTTCCCAAGTGCAATGACGCAAAGCAGTGAAAACCTCGTCGAAGCCCGAAATTTTTGTTTGTGTAAATAAAACGGCACTCGAGTATTTCATGAAAGCGAGCAGACCCGAAACCACCAAAACTCATGCGGAGTAAAGAAAACAAAAAAAAAAAACAAAAGAAATTTTTTTTTTTTTAAATCAGGCTGATTCCAAGAGTGAAGTCGGTGCCTCAGCTTCAGCCACCTGCTCGCGATGATCGTGATCGAGGAATAAAAACTAATCTTTTTTTTTAGAAACATACATGATCAGTTTGCAATGACGCAAAGCGGAGAAATCCTCGACGAAGGCCGAAATTTTTGTTTGTGTAAATAAAACGGCACCGGAATATTTCGTGTACCTTCGACCAGTAAGCCAGCAGACCCGAAACCAACAAAACTCATGCGGAGCAACGAAACCAAAAAAACGAATAAAATAAAAAATTTAGAAAAAATCGGGCTGATTCCAAGAGTGGAGTCGGTGCCTCAGCTTCGGCTACCTGCTCGCGATGATCGCGATCAAGGAGTAAAAAAAAAGAATTCTCTCCCGTACGTGCTTCCGGAAGCTCTTTGTGCCGCCTCGAGAGAGAGAAACAGAGAGAGGGTATTGAATGACGCGCGCGCTCAAAAATAAAGAAGCACTTCGTCAAAAGGCGAATCCGGCGAAGATGCGAATGAATGGAGGGTTGGATGGAGTGAGCGAAAGGGCGAGATCGGAGCGAGGCGTACACACGCTGTCTCCTCTCTGCTCTCTGCTCGCTCGCTCCTCTATTTGCCCCGTTGTGTTTTGTCGCGGTCATTCGTTCCATCGGGCGACCTTACGGGGGTTGTTACGGGAGCGGGAGTGCCAAGGGGGAGGGTTGGAAATTCGAGACGCGAAGGAGGCAAATGGGAGCGGAGCGGCATCGACTGCGGGCCTTTGGCAGCGAGGGAGGCGAGATGAGGCACGCTGGCTCCCTTCCTCGCGATCCTAGGCGGCCACGCTAGCGAGAGCCCGGAGAGAGACGTGGTGGGTGAGGCCGAAGGATAACGCACAAAGGAGCGGGACTGACAGCAGCAGCCCTGTCAGCCCTGACGGCGAGCTCGAGTTACGTCACTGGCTGCTCGGCTGGGCTGTTGTGCTTTTTCAGGGCGCACCGAGAAAGCGAGACGGAGAGCCGTGCGTCCATTCAACATACACAGAGGCATAGCGGGGATGCCGGGATGGTCGGTGCGGGTGAGAAAGAGCCTCGGCCAAAAACATCGGGAACACAACGGGGAATCTTCCTCTCCTCACCGCCCGGCGATATCTTTACCTACGGGCCGCCCTGGACGATGACGGAGACATCTTCTTCGCGGAAGACATCACCGGTACCGAGAAGCGGGCCCGCGAACGCCGTTTTTAGATGGCGCGTTTTGAATTCATTATTTTTTGTGTCGAGGCACTACAATCAATTACACTGTAAAAATTTATTGTAAATTTAATGCACTGGAACTTGAAATTTTCGTTCATTAGTTACGTTAATTCAATATTAAATAACTTTTTTTTTGTAAATTTGTAATACCAGATATTAAAATGACTAAGCCTGAAATCCGGCCTGAATTGCTTGGTTTCAGACAATTTGTAAAAATAAAAAATTTTACTGTAAAATAGCAACACACATGTGTTTAAAATTTCAGAAAGAGTTTATGTAAAAAAGGTTCCAATACCGTTCATTACTTTTCCAACAACATTTTTTTACAGTGTACAAACGATTCTCTATAGAAATCAAGCACTAGATTTGAAAATTTGCAAAATGGTTGGGTGGGTTTTTTTTCAAAGTGCTATAATTTTTTGTGGGCTACCCCAAACGAAGATTGTGTTAGTACAAACAACTACAAAACTAAGAATCACGAAAAAAATCGATTTTTTTAAGTTCGCAGAACTCAACGCAGGCCGTACCGAAGAAGCTGCGCTATTCTTCATAAATATTGCTGACTATCGAGTTCAAGGAGTTGCGACAGTTATTGACAGGCGCGATGAAGAGCCTTCGATTTACAGATATTCCGAACGGGACATTAGCGAACCAATACGAAACAGTTAGGATTTTTAACTGTTAAGGTCGTACTAGCACAATGACTGACGCCGCCTAAGTTCGAGAGAAAAAAGACAAAGATTACAAACACATCTCGATGAGAAAAAAAATCTGAAAAAATTCTAGCATATTAAAGGTGCTGAAAAGATTGTTTGTGCATAATAATAATTTCAGAATGTTCATAACAAATTACAGAAAAAAAAATTGTGCAACAAATTACCCGGCAAAGAATTGTTTTTTTATTACGAAAATGATTTGTTAATTTTTCTGAATACGTATGAATTTTTTCAGAAATTTATCTAGTATTTGAAAATTACGATTTTAAACAAATTTTAACATAAAGGAAACGAGTCACATTTTGGGATCATTATTATGGACGAACAATCTTATCAGCATCTTCCATATGCTTGATTTTTTCAGATTTTTATCCGATCGAGAAGTGTTTGTAATTC
>JAPYZD010011962.1:0-13551 GCA_030522725.1 Ichneumoninae sp. B BG-2022a
AATAACATTTTGGGATCATTATTATGGACGAACAATCTTATCAGCATCTTCCATATGCTTGATTTTTTTCAGATTTTTATCCGATCGAGAAGTGTTTGTGCTTCTCTTTTATTCCTCTCAAACTTAGGCGGCGTCAGTCATTGCGCTAGTACTACCTTAATGGGTTTAACGTGTATCGGGCAACATTGTCGGACGAAGGCTTCGTATGCTACGAGACTTTAAATTAAACGGCCGCGAGAGATTCAAGACATGTAACGCATGATATGCAACATTACGAAGTAAGAACTCCTTATTCAAAACTCGATTGATGGATTTTAATATTGGATCAATTAGCTTTAATGTGGTATGAGTCGTACGTCTGTTCCGTATTTGTGATCATCCTGTATATATTTTGGAAAGTTGGTTGTTTGGTTGTCCAAATTTTTAAGAATCCAAAATGTCGCCTTCTATGAGATTATTCTAAATCCCCCTATGGGCTTCCTTCCCAGGCCCTTATAATGATTCTCCTATTATACTATTCTGGTAATATTCTGTGGATCTCAGGGATTGTGCACGATAATGCCGTGCACAAAAGCGCTGCACACTATTGTCGTGTGCAAATAAAGTAATTTTTCAACCGGAAATATGTTACTTCCGGTATGCGTCACATGAAATGTTCAGACCGGAAGTGACGTATTCCCGGTCGAAAATGAGATTTTCAGACTGGAAGTGACGTGTTCCTGCCCGAAAGTGAGATTTTCACATCGGAGGTAACGCATTTCCGGTATGACGTCACTTCCGGTCGAAAAATGTGATTTTCGAACCGGAAGTAACCACCTAATAAAACAAATACTGAAATACTGAATTAGTCCCTCGTAATCGTCGACTTAGTACGTTTCATTGAGAATTTTTCTAATTTTTTCCATACCTTTTTTTCTATGTAGTGTTTTTAGCATCGAAACGGTATTTTTGCTTCGAAACAATGCTTCAAAGAGTCGATCCATCTGACGGTTGTTCGGAATGTGTACCAAAGCAAGTCCTTTGCCATTCGAGAGCTCCGACAGCAGTGTAAACAAGACGAGAGTCATTGACGAGATAATCGATTCTACAATTTGACAAAGGAGATAAAGCGAAGACACGCGGCCGGACCGACGAGACGCCGAGGTAATTTAATTGTCATTCATTAACTCGGCGCGCATCTCGCGGAGCAGGCGCAGGATAAAAGCTCCGGTTTCGTCTCCACGCTGCGGCCACAAGCACAGTACAATTTAGATTCGCGATACAAAGCGAAACACCATGCGCTGAGTAGCGCGATCCAATTAACTATTGTTTAGCCCATGATACGGAATTACAGTGTTACGCCTCGGATATCAAAGCGCTCGTTCGAAATTCCTGCAAATTGCGTGCGTGCGCATCGTTTCACCGTGCAAACGCATTGTACCTCGAGTATAATGTGCGTACACGTTCGTACGCCGTTCTATGGCGCCACTTTAAGGGGTGGCGTCGTTCCGCGACTGTGGGAATATCCTCGACTCCTAATTATTCCACGCCTCTTGATTTGCCTTCCCGAGGGCCTTGCCGAGTTTACGATCACCAAGGATAACACAACTTCGTCCGGATATCTCGTTCTCCCCCGGCTGTTTCGTCCTGAAAGCGCTGTTCTTCGTTTGCGGAGGAACGGCTCGTTTCTTCGACTTTAGGTAGTCCTTGCGAATGGTGTTCGTTTCGCATAAGTTTCAGAGAAATAAGAGGGGATTGCGAACGCTTCTGGATGGCGTAAAAATCTGAAAAAAATGAAACACATTGAAGATGCTGAAATTATGAATTTCGCATAATAATAATTCCAAAATGTTATTAACAAATTTATGAAAAATAAAATTGTTCAGCAAGTCTCCCGGAATGCAAAGTTTTTTTTAATGAAAATGATTCGTTCGGTTTTCTGAATACGTATGGATTTTTTCAGATTTTTTAATTCAGTTTGAACTTTCTTTTTATATGGGAGAAACGTGGAGAAAGTCAGAGAATTCAAAGCGGATTTAAAAATCTGAAAAAATTCATACGTATTCAGAAAAAGGAACGAATCATTTTCATTGAAAGAAGAAGGTAGGTTTCCGATAGATTTGTTGAAGAATTTAATTGTTCATCAATTGGTTGATTTTTTTAGATTTTTAAATTCAGTTTGAACTTTCTTTTTATGTGGGATAAACGTGGAGAAAGTCAGAGAATTCAGAGTGGATTTAAAAATCTGAAAAAATTCATACGTATTCAGAAAAAGGAACGAATCATTTTCATTGAAAGAAGAAGTTAGGTTTTCGGTAGGTTTGTTGAAGTATTTAATTTTTCATCAATTTGTTGATAACATTTTGGAATTATTGTTATGAAAAATTAATAGTTTTTGTTTTTCAAATTTTTATACCATTGACAAGTGTTTGCAATTTCCTCTTGTTTTTCTGAAACTTATGCGAAGTGCACACTGTTCGCAAAGACTACCATAACGTCCGCAGCACCGTTCGAGGAAAACCATCGCGTCATCCCCGAGGGCTCTTTCGTCGCCCTCTTCTCACCTTTTTTTCGTACCTTATACTCCGGTACACCCGGAGGCATTAACTCCGAATTAACTCCGAAAGTGCATTGGAGTACCAAGGTCCGGCAACCACTCTCGGTTGTGCTCTTTCCTGTTTCGCTCCAGGTTTCCCGTACTGCGGATCGTTCGCCCCCGAGCCAGACGAAGAAAGAAAAATTGTTGGGACAACAAGAATTTTGTTGCCATAACTCATTTACCTGGTTACACAACAAAAAATTATTAACGATCTACATTTTGGTAGGGAAACAGAACTATTTTTCTCCGTGCAATAATGTAAATTGAAAATGAAAGATCGCAAGCGGCGATCTTTCGGCGAACCGCGATACCGTTTCGGATGCCGACCGTGCAGAACTTCCGCTCCGCTCGGATAAACGGGAATACGCTCTCAGATAAACCATTTATTTGGCGAGTGCAACGTCATTAAAAATATAAATGCACATTACATTTATATTAATTTTATATTTGCGTAGCGTCGGTAAAATAAACAATTTTTGTATGTCATGCGACGATTGGCGGACCCAGAAAAATAATTTATTTGACGAGCACTCGGAAAATAAATAATTTTTCTGGGTGCATTTTCTTTGGTTGCGAGAGCATTGTACGAGTTAAATTAAGTCGAGAACAGAAGATAAAAATCGTATCGGTATCGAAACCGATCGTTTTCGTCGAATAACCGCGGAGAAGAGTTCTTCGGTGTATTTTTTCGACAGCTCTGCTTCTCAACGATCCGACGAAGTACGTGCTCGCCGAAGATGCGAACTAATGTAGAAAAATTAAAAATCCACCGAGCACCGCATCCGAGAGTTGATCGATCGATCGGATCTCTCGAAGAGCTCTTTCACCTCCCTCGCGCGGCCGCTTCGCCGGGAGGTGAGCTCTCATTTCCGGCGTGGAATGAGCCGCGAAGATATACGACGCGAGTACACCATAATCGCTTGCAAAGCTACTCGGCACAGGAGCGACTCCGAAAGGATCGCGAGGACATTGCGCCTGCAGCCTGATCGGTGCGTGCAAAAAAGGCTTCGCTGACGTAAGCAACGCTGTACATTCGAAGCGTCGACTCGGCTGATTAATTTCCCATGTCGACCAACTCGAATTAATTTGTGAATTAATTTATGAAAAAATTCTATGTCTCTGTGAAGAAAATAATATTTCTTTTTTCAATATGTCATTAGAGCTTTTTACAAAATCTATAAAATTACATTTTTCGAGAACCAAGCCAAAACGGCAAGAAAAAATATCTGACAAATTTGAAGAAAATAATATATTATTATTATTTCTTTTAATCGTCAGTTTTTTTTTAACGCTACAAATTTTTATTTTCTCAAAATTCAAGCCGACCGGCAGATAAAGATATCCAACAAATGTTAAGAAAATCGGCGAAGAAAATCACATATTATTTTCTAACTTAAAAAAAATCGTTAGTTTTTTTTTTTTTGGAAAAAGCTATAAATGTAAGTCTGTCGAAATCCAAGCCAAAATGGGTGAAAAAGATATCCGATAAATGTTACGACGCGATAAGAGTATCAAACACTTACGGGCCGAATTTTAATAATACCTGTATGGAAACTCACTAAAACGGTGTTTGCTTTCACGAAACGAGTTCGCGGAGTGTGCTGTATATGTGTCACGATTGCGTGGATCGGCGGTTCGGCTGCTGGCTGTTGAAGGATCCCTGAGACTGGAGCGATATATGTGCCAAGCAGAGACTCCCGTAGTCGAAAATGGAGCACTTGAGAGCTGCGATCAGAATCGATTATTCCGAAGGTTTCTCGCGTCGGCTTCTTGGATCTGGCGCTGCCGGTGGTGCTGCTGCATTAATAAGCTGATGCGAACGGGCGAGTCTCGATTCCGAATTTAGTGCACGGCTTATACGCGCTATTCTCATGCTGCCAGTGGCTTTCAAAATTTATTCGTGTCTCGAACTGCCAGTCTCAAGCACCATCAGCGGCAGCAACAGCAGCCGGTGCATTTTACTGAGCAGTGCAGACTCTGCTGTACAGCTGTCGTTGATAGGTATTATAATTTCTCCGCAACTTTTGCATGAGCACGCAACGTTGTTTTCCTTTTTGCTTAGTCACAGATGACGTTTCGTTTAGGTGAAATTTTTTTTTCTGAATTTTCAGGTCATATTTTTCGGAATATTCGCAAACACGTGAAAATCACGTCTGGAACAAATTTTTGTGTAGAGGAGAGAGGGCGAGATGGGACTGTGGGGCAAAACGGGATAATGGGACACGCAATATTCCAATAACTTTCGGAATGGTGACGATGGTTGTAAGTGCGGCACAACGGTCTTAAAAATCCGGATGTATCGTTGGGACGAAATTGGGTATCAAAACATTATTCGAAAATTGAGTTTTAAACCCGCTGTCCCGTTTTGCCCGACTGTCCCATTTTGCCCCACTCTCCCCTACATTCGTCTGTGTTGCATTGGTATGATGAAACTTTGAGGCCCGAACTTCGCACTCATGCAGGGTGAAAGCCCCCTTGAATTCCCTCATTTTTGTCGAGTCGCACTTGGTGCTTAAAATTTAAGGTCTAATCGAATTTTACGTAGCCGACCAAAAACCCTTCCATCCTAATGACTACGACTATTAAGTCGTAGATTGAATAGTGATCGGTATTGAATTTTTCAAGAGCTGATGGAGGCGCTTAAATTTTACGAGATTTTATCACGAAAACAAAACTATTTATAAAATAAAGTAAAATAAAATAAAATAAAATAAAATAAAATAAAATAAAATAAAATAAAATAAAATAAAATAAAATAAAATAAAATAAAATAAAATAAAATAAAATTTGGTTCCTTGTTTTTGTTTTCCGCAGCATTAGTTGCGGCGGATGTGTGTTTCTGCCTAGCGTTTCGCAGGCTACGGTAACAGGTATTTTTAAATGGTTCGGAGCGATCGGGGGGTCTGCACGCGGTGCCGATAACGAGACCATTAGCCGACGATGCACGCAGTGAATTCTCCCTGTTAACGGATCCATGCACTCTACCTCCCTCGATGTATTCTCTCGTTTAACGTGCCGATACTCCGTGTGTGTACAGAGTATACCATATGTCGTGCCGCGCACATATCGCGTCAGGCTAAATAGCGCGCTGAGTCTGCCCTCGCCATGATCTCGACTCTCCGGACCACACCTCGAACCTCGCCTCTAAGGATCGAGTATCTATAAAAACAACGAATGACTTGCAAATATAAAAAAAATAAATAAAAAAAATTCCACATCGTCCATTAGTTCGAGTCCACGTGTTGAAAGTGGGACTGCATAAACGACCAGGCGGGAATAACACGCGGGACTTCGGGACCGCGGAGGCCGCTAAGCGAGCGCTATAGGTGACGCTTGTACTTTATGCACCGATGCTGTAAGGATCGCATAACTCTCGACACCTGACTCGTTGGATTAGCCAGCCCGGAGATCGTGCCGTCGAGGCACTGTGCGGCAGGAAATCGCCTCTGCGTATGTAAACATTGTAAACAAAATTCGTAGGAAACTCAATGCGGCGGACGGGAATTGTATATTAAATTTTATGTGCTATTGTTATGATAAATTAATGGTCAGTGTAGTAAAAGTATTGAGAAGAATTATTTTTTAAAAATAATTTACTTTGATTTCACTGAAAAAGTATATTCATTTTTTATCACAATTGTACATTAGATTTAATGTGAGAGTTTTTGCATGAAAACTTCCAGTCCGGTAAATTAAAATTACATTTTTTCATACAGTGCACATATAGTATGTTATATATATATATATATATATATATATATATATATATATATATATAATTCTCAGTTTTATATAGTCTATTATTTTAGGACATTATCAGACCAAATTTCAAGCTCGAATATTGCTCCGGCGTCGAGAGACCGGAAGGCGAGTTGCTCAGAGTCGAACTTGATCGAACCCAAAAAAAAGTGAAAGTGACTCGTACACTATTTTCTATTTGAAAAGTCATCGATCCGGCGAAAAAAAGAAACATACGTAAGTCGCTCACAGTCGGACTCGATCGGACCAAAAAAAGTGAAAGTGACTCGTACACTACTTTTTTATTCGAAAAATCATCGACCTTACGAAACAGAACATATGTAATTCGCTCAGAGTCGGAATTGATCGGACCCAAAAAAAGTGAAAGTGACTCGCGCCCTGTTTTTTTATTCGAAAAATCATTGATCGAACGAAAAAAAAACATACGTAAAAACACATTTGCTGTTCAATTTTTTTCGTTTTCCCGATTTTTTCCAAACCGTTTGAATATCGTAACAGTCGTTTACGGAAAATATAGCACAAGCGATATTCTGAAAAATGCGAGTACCGAATTTTCTCGAATTTCGACAAAACATTGAATCAGAATTTGATGTCGATTTCGTAAAAAAAGTATGAACCTCAGAGAAATTGGCACGACAGAGAATTCGTGATTAGCTTGATGTCCCACTAAAACTGCGCGATTTCTGCATTCACGTCCGTATACAGTTGTCATATTTTTATTATATAGGGAAGAGCGGGGAAAAATGGGGCAATGGGGCAAAACGAGGTTTTTGGACAAAACTAAATTTGCCAATCATTTTTGGATCGGACAAGGTGGCAAAACTGGGCAAAAAAGCCTGATGTATCTGATAGGGCGAATTGGGGCATCCAAAAATTATTAGAAAATTACGTTTTGCTCAAAAACCCGTTTTGCCCCGTTGCCCCATTTTGCCCCGCTTTACCCTATATTAAAAAAATATATATCCATAAATTTCAAATCTCTACCGGTGTAATATCTTCGAACTGGCCGCGCGTGTAATTAAGACCGCGTTTCACTCGTTCGAGTTTCGTTTGATCGGTCAATTTTAATAGTCCGGCGAGGGAATATCGCGAAGACGCTCGAGACCGCGCGAGGACGACTTATGCGACACTTGTCGCTGTTTCTCGAAGGCAGCGCAACGGATGCGTCGAGTATACAGGCGCGAGGCTCGTTACAATTATGTCTCTCGTCGATTCACCTCTCGGATAAGGAGGTGCTCGACTGCTCGACCGAATCACCTGCTTTCCCCCTCCCCCCAACCCTTTCCACGGTCCCTTTATACTTACGATAAATCCTCGAACTTACGACGATTTCGACGACGACGACGACGCCGCCGCGAGTTCCCGCGAGCTCTTTAACGACATCGATATAACAATTTTACGAGGTGCGCTCACGCGGGAATGGCATTGCGTACGATGCGAAGGGCGCTGAATCTCGAGGTCTTGACAAGTCGTCCTTAACGCGTCATCGTTCGCTGCACATGTACGGAATCGTCGTACAGTCCGCTGGTAGTCCTTGCGAATGGTGTTCACTTCGCATGAGTTTCAGAGAAATTAGCGGGACTTATAAACACTTCCGCATGGTACAAAAATCAGAAAAAAAATCAAGACATATTAAAAGTGCTGACACGGTTAATTTTGCATAATAAAAATGACAAAATGTTATTAACAAATTGGTGAAAAATGAAATTGTTCAACAAATCTCCCGGAAACCGAACTGTTTTTTAATGAAAATAATTCGTTCATTTTTCTGATTACGTATGAATTTTTTCAGACTTTTAAATTCACTTTGAATTTTGTGACTTTCTACAGTTTTCCCATATTAAAAAAAAATCAAATTGAAGTAAAAAATCTGAAAAAATTCATATGTATTGAGAAAAGTAAGCGAATTAGTTTCATTTTTTTTTTAAATGTAGGTTTCCGGGAGATTTGTTTAACAATTTAATTATTCATCGATTTGTTAATGACATTTTGGAATTATTATTATACAAAATCAATATTTTCGTCATCTTTAATATGCATGATTTTTTCAGATTTTTATACCATTCAGAAGTGTTTACAATTCCCTCTCATTTCTCTGAAACTTATGCGAAGTGAACACTGTTCGCAAGTACTGCCTTAAAGGCACTCACGAACGGACACAAGTTCCTCGCACTTCTATTTATATCGTGCACTTTATTTTAGATTTTTAGCTGCAGCGAATCTTCTCCGCTCTTTTTATCGCGTTGTATGGCCGCTTGTATGGCCTCTATGGCTCGTATGGGCCGCTTCCCTCGCTTTAAGCTATCGGGACTCGTTGAAGCTATTATCATCGCGATAAGTCGTCGGTTCGATAAGCATCTCTAATTCAGTGAGACGATGGCCAGGCGCGCGTATGCAAATAGGTCAGGTACACTCGAGCAATGGTTCGTGTTAAATTAATTGTCCGTGACGCCCGATCTCGGCGGATATGGTTCACTAAGCGGGAGCGTGTGCGTTCGAGGGAGAATATCACGCGTCCAGAACGCTTTTTACGTTGATCTACGGGAAACTTATTCGAGCCAATTACTTTAACACCTGGCGATGCACGGCCAATTTTTTTTTTATTTTTTAGAAAATCTTTTTAATATCTCAAACATTAAATTTCGATATTACGAAGTCATTGGACCTATCAAAGTACATCGGTGAACGTCAATACCGGAAACTCCGCGCAGAGGCTCGGAGATTTTTTTGGGATTTTAAAAATGATTTATATTTGATTTATTTTTTAATTTTTAAATTGTACCCGATTACTTGATTAACCCGAATTGCTTTCTTTTCCGCGAGGCGATGCAAAACATACTCGGTCAGTAATAAAAACTGTACTCCATTTTAATGCGTATTTTATTAACTCAGTGAGCCCCGCAATTTGATTGTTTATGCGCGGTAAGAACTGCAAATATACATAACTTTATAAGTAAATCGATTCTAATCAGCCGACGACGATCCATAAATATAATTCTCTTTATTTTTTTTTCTTTAATACCTCCACCCCCTCTCCCCGACCCCGCTGCAACAATCCGCGTTGAAACATCCACCGTTTGTTAATGGAGATTTTTTGTAGCCCGAATTGTGCAGCAACGTCGATCGAGGAGTTACAATTATTCGTTGCGACTTACAAAGTGTGCGGCGGAAAGATAATCGGTGAATATTCGTCCCTCGGGTTTAATTCGCAATTTGTACCCTTAATAAGACTTTTAGTGTCCGATCGGAAAGCCCGGAAATTTACGACGTTGTAGTCCATCGTGTTCGTGGCAACGTTCTGATAACGATTTGTCATAAAGTACACCGAGTCGTCATCAGTCTTAATGCCACTGGCGAACTGCAGAGTTTCGTTGTTCTGCAAAACCGTCACCTGCAAGAGAATTGCAGGACTTAATTTCCTCGTCCCTTCAAACAGACATCAGACCACTATTTGTGAAATGGCACATTGCAATGCATTTTTACCCAAACGAGGCATTGTACACTGAGAGAAGGATCTAGTAAAAATAACCATATCGCTTGAGAGATATTACCTTAGCACATAGCGGGAGGGCGCTAGGACGCCAACTTTGGTCGGAAGTACCGGATTTATAAGAATTTTTCTTAGATATTATGGTAAAAATTCTTGGAAATCTGAGTCTTTCTTCCATAGGTGGCGCCCTACTACTATGTGCTATGGTAATTTTTCTTAGATGATCGGTAATTTTTCTTAGATGATCGGTAATTTTTCTTAGATGATCGGTAATTTTTCTTAGATGATCGGTAATTTTTCTTAGAATTTTTCTTAGATCATCGGTAATTTTTCTTGGATGATCGGTAATTTTTATCTAGATCCTTCTCTCACTGTAATGATTGTAATACTAACGATGTTTTCCGGAATGAACGGTTTGTGTCGGTTCCAGCAGAGAATCGATGTTTCACTCATTCCGCTGAAGAAGAGAATTCCCTCTTTCGAGAATGCTTGAGCCGCCGATTGACTCTTCAGTTTGGTCGGTTCTTTGACATACTGGATGAAACGTTGAAGCCCACCTCTCAAATGTAACTGTCGAGTTGTCGTGTAATACATGTCATAAGATGCGAATGGTCGGAAGTACAATCGGTGACTGTCTTGGTTAGGCCAATCGTCAGCTAGCGACATTCCCAACAATCCGTCGGCCAGTTCAAAGGTCTTGCCGCTCACGGTGAATGTCTCGGCTTCTGGAACTGGCTTGAAGTACGGCGCTTCTATTCGATTTAAAAATATTCCGTTCCAAACCACCAGTCCATAGCCCTCCGAATCTGCCATGTAGACCTGCACAAGATCGATAAAATAGGGTGACTTCCGGCGATAAGGTTCCATGCGGGATCTTGGTCGGGGCGAAACGGGAAAGCCAAGCAAAAGGCCGTTCGGATGGTTTCGCCGCTACCGGTTGACTGTTTGCAGCCAATCAAACATTTTTAATTATTAACAACGAATCAAAAGTTTAATAATTGACAATAAATCTAATTTTTTAAAATTGGCATCAAATCAAAAGTTTTATAATTGATAACAAATCTAATTTTTTATAATTGCCAGGAAATCAAATTTTTTTTAATTGGCATCAAATCGAAAGTTTAATAATTGACATCAAATCAAATTTGATATAGGGTACAAGTTAATATGGACCGGTCCATATATCATTGATTTACGTGTTAATCGAGGTGGGCCATATTCACCACTTTTACCCTAATTATTCTGCTGTGATTACATTGAAATCGAAGTAGCGTGAGCAGTCTTCATTCATAGTTTCGACGATCGGTGTCAGCAGAAGACCTGAGCCATTAGCGTTCGTTGCATATTTGTTCGGTATTATGACACGCTTAACTAATCTGTCATTTGACAAATCGAAGATCAATAATTTGGCTGGGCATACTGGATCGTCGCCAACTTTTCCATTGTCCAATACGAAAATGTAATTACACTTTATCTGGATACAAAATAGAAAAATTATTCATATAAATGTCCAATATTTATTTCAATACCGCCCTAGCGAATGATTTAGTAAGACGGTATTGAAAAACGCTCTTATTCGATTTAAACGAATAGTGTGTGCAGATTGCTCTTAAAAGCTAAACTTACAGCAACTCTGTAAACTGAAGTTATGCTGTCACAGTTTTCGCCGTTTACTGTATTCCAGGACCAGCTCGGATAAGGTTTGAGCAAAGGGCCTCCATCTCCCATTTCATCGCTAACCGTTGTCAGGGTTGCCGGCACTCCTTGATTCCTTACGACCGTCACGAAAGTCCTACCGTCTGATAATCATAATTTTAAACATGTCGCACAATTGATGCGTGTGTCTTGCCTTATCGATCAGCAAGTTGATTGAAAAGAGGAATGATCATTGTATTATAACGACAGATCTTTATAGAACCGAATTTTATCAACAATCAAAGCACACCTATATTAACGACCAGAAACGAGTGTTTCTATGTCACCCATCTAAAATAGTATATTGTGCAACAAGCGTCGAAAGTTGGCGGTTGCGACGAGTGTGAAGTTTGCGGCCCATGCGAAGCGAGGGCTGTACTCACACGAGTCGCAATCGCCTATTCGACCCTCGTTCCACATCATACTTTTTGTCACAAGTGCATGAATCTGGGGCACTTGGAATGGCAGTCACGCGGGACGAATAGTGAGCTTATGTCTCCAGGGTGGAAAACGTCGAAAGAAAACTCCCAAGGGACGAAAGTGAACGGAATGCGAATTGCACATGCGCGACTCTGTCATTTCACCACAGGTTGACAACTGGGATGCAATAGGCCACTTTCGGCTCGCAAGACAAATAGTACATTACTCCGCGAGGGCGAAAAACATTTTTCTAACGAGTGTGAGTTTGCAGCACGAGCCGAAGGTGAGTGCTGTAATCAGACGAGTTAGAAAAAGTGTTTCGCACGAGGGATGTACGAAATTTTTAATTACAAGGTGCGAAAACTGCGGTTTTACGCACGCGAAGCGGGCGGAAAAGTGGCCATTTCCGCACCGAGTGATGAAAAATTAATGATCGATCGTTTGACACAACAGTGTGTTTCCCTACCTGGTGAATGGTCCACGTCATAGGGAATGCAACTGTTGGTTACGTAATTCCCACTATCAATCGCGTCTTGCCTCTGCGATGACTTGTCCCATAAATAATCGATATTCTTCCACTCATACAACACTCCGCCATTGGCCCCGGCTAATAAACGGAGTACGCCAAAGAGGCATCCAAGCAAAAGTCGGTTGTGAGAAGCCATACCGGCTATTCGATCGTTGTACGAGAAATCTGTCTGCCGAATACCGAACTCTGTTGTATACTGCGCTAAGATTCAACTTCAACCGGACACTAAGAATGAATGAACAATGGTGCACTGGCGTGCACTCTGTACAATATCGAAGTCGACTGCGCCATAGAGTACGCAAATGCTCAATAGTCAGGTAATTTCTTATCGCGTTCTTTTCACGTGAGTTTAATGCACATCATACACCGTTGGAACTTTGTTATTGTTTCTCGCACGAACAGATAATTCTTATCGACTACGGGGTAACAATCTATCACGAGCTGACACCCATAGTTGCACATAAGTGCCTCGAAAATATGACCGCTCGGAAAATTTTCCGTCCCTATCGCGCCATTCAACACGTTAGTTTCATCGATACTCTTTTCGATACACGGCAAATCCCTTGAGTAAGATGTTGTGGAGAAGTGCGGTAGCGACCATACTTCGTTAATTATTAAGCGTTTTTAATCTTTCAGTGCTCATTCTTTTCTTTCTGCTTTGTTGTTATTAATAGGGTAAAAGTAGTGAATATGGCCCACCTCGATTAACACGTAAATCAATGATATATGGACCGGGACATATTCCCCACTTTTACTCTATCTATTCTGTGTGCATCTAATTACATTGTGAACTATTCTGTTCTATTTTTTTTTGTATGTTCCATCGTATACCCTTCTCGGCTTTTACGTAACCCTTCCCTTTTCCCCCCTATCACTCTCTACCCGCACTTCACTAAGCTAACCTAACTTCCAGTGCGTCCGCAGCCGACTTAGCTACATTGTACCGCATTTGCCGAGGACACGGGGAAACTGCGGAAAACACGTGTCGGTACAGACGGCCCTATATTTTTCTGATTCCTTGATGTTTTAACATCAAGAACTCAGAAAAACTGGCCTGCCGCTCAACATTCGATGTGCAAG
>JAPYZD010011975.1:0-11214 GCA_030522725.1 Ichneumoninae sp. B BG-2022a
ATTGTGTTGCCTAGCTGACGCGATCCGCACAGCCGAAAAATCACTTCTGCGCTCGCGAATCACATTTGGTTTCGGCGAATTGGTATTTTTGAAAACTCACCTATGAGGTGATTGCATGGCCATAAGGTCATGTCTATAATGTTGCTCACTTCATATCCGACGCGTCCGATCATGCGCAGCGTTGCACGGCCGCTTGTTACAATCGACCCGTGTTACTTTTGTCCCCGGTCTCCCCTATAATTTTTCTCAAAAAAAGAAAAACATCCCACGAGCCATGTGTGACTTTGTTATCAGATCCGAAATAGGTGATTTGCGCAGAGCTCTCTCGTACAATGTTTAGCCACCGATCGGCTTAACTCGCGCGGAGCTCTAAACCGCTTTTCCTCTCGAGTTCCGGGACTCGGGAATCCTCTTGGAATCTTGGAAACACGTTCGCCATGGAGGCGCGCGTTCCTGCAGTTTCCGGGGTGGAAACTGTGGAAAGTACACTCTCAACGCGAGCTTTAACTCTCCTCCGTGTATATTTTTGTTGCCGGTGGAAGTGGAGAATCGGCTGATTCCCGGAGTCCTGCGAGTTCTCAACCGGAAACGCTTATTTTACTGGCTAATGCCCGTGCAGCACATGGGGACTTCGACACGTGTGCGAGAGTAATCGCTTACAAGTTTGGAATAGTTATCGAAGGATAACACGGAACGAGTTTCCGCGGGAGGCTTTTGTAGAACGGATAGGTCTGATTGAACGATAGCACAGGGATGCACACGCAGCCGCAACCACCGCCAGTTCGGCCGGTACGTCAGTCTGCACGGTATAACACTTGATTGCCTGGGGATGAAATAATTCATTGTCCGATCCGGTAAAGCCTTCGGGCTGATCCGCGTTGGCCGGGGAAGATTTGCATACTCAAACTACTTCCCGTTTCGCGGGTATCTCGTGTAAAGCTTTGTGCGTTTCCGCGAGGCCGCACAAGAGCTCTGGCCCCGAGTCGATGGGCAAACGCGTTTTGTAGTAGGTGAGGTCTGCTGGCGGCTTACCAAGTCACGCTGTACCTATCGATGAAAGAGAATGTGTTAACAAGACCTCCGACGAGCGGACCGAGGGCTTTCGAGATTGCGAGAAGCTGGAATTATCGATTCGTCGCGTGAGTCGAGTCTGTGTGAGTCCGTGAGACGCGGAGCCGAAGGCAGTGAGAGAAACAGTGAAGGGCTCGACCCCACCGCGTTTGCTGACGAAGCGATGTGTGCCGGGTTTGGTAACTTTGGCCGCTATCGTGCTCGCAGAAAAATCAAGTCTCGTCTGGCAACGAATCCGCTGCGGAAAAATACGGGAGGACGCGCTGTCGACCGAGATTCCCAGACAAATTTGACTATCAACGAGCCGATTACCGATGTGCAGAGCGCAGCGTTATACGGATCAGGTACGAAATGCTATCCGGCGGAAAGCTGCGTCTGGAACAGTGATAGCTCCTGGGCTGAGCATCCGTAAAGCGTATCGGTGGAGAGTCGGCCTAATGTCAAATACATTGCTCAACACGACGTTAAATGCGTTATTTCCATTCGACGCTTTTTATCGTGGTCGGTTTTTGAAATCAATGAATTGTCGAATAGTCCCAACAAACGACAAATGCTACAATGAATGGACATATCACCGACGTCCACATTGCGGTGATGTAGATCGAAACTTCCCGTCGTTGACAGTTTGCTGAGTGTTCGTGCATGACAATTTTCCGCATAATGCGCGCTCTCTCTGTGGTTGGACCTAAAACACCGGCAGCCAAAATTTTACGCATCAGCGTTTCGTGTGTCTTGTCCGGGGTGCCAGGTGTCGCATGATTCAATCGTTACACTCTGAAAACGATGAATCGTGACGGCACATCGGGACAGCTCTGAAAACGATGAATCGTGACGACCTACTAGCCTCAACCGTACAAAAATTGTGTGAAAATAGGTCACCTGAAGCGAATGGCGGTGACAGAAATTCGATATCTTGAAAAAAATGTTGCCGTTTTGAAAGTAAAAAACTGAGAAGGTACTCTTACCATTTTTTTGCCGAAAATGGATTTCTCGAAAAAAATTGTTTTAAAATTTTTTCGATAATGGCATCCTTTGGTAAATATGCCACTTGAAAACAACGGCGGAGGTTGTAATTCGATATCTCGAAATTTTTTGAAAAAAAAGAGCCGTTTCGCACAATTTTACATAGCATTCCCTATACTGAAAATGGTCAATTTTTAAAATTTCTGAAAAAGCACCAGTTTTACTTTTTTTGTGGAAATAGATCACTTGAAGCGAATGGCGGTGGCAGAAACTCGATATCTCGAAAGAAAAATGTTGCCATTTTGGAAGTGGAAAAATGAGAAGGGGGTACCCTTCCCATTTTTTCGACGAAAATGGTAAAAAAAAAAAACAAAAAATGTAGAATTTTTTCGTTAATGAAATCCATTGGGAAATATGCCACTATACGATATATAATGGCAGATATACAATAACGAAACAGCAATAAAAGAATAATCAGAATTTATCCCAAACTGTTACGGTGTGAAATTTCTTCGCATAAATTGTCATCGATATTTAACCCATAAAAGTTTGATTGTTTTACAATTTTCTGAGTAATTCGTGAGTACAACAGTGGCACGAAGAATGCATTGCATTTCATGGTATTCGTGAAATCGACTCCGGGCGAAATGGATTCCCAACATTACCGCGACAGGAGCTATGGCTTTCGACCAGGCCGTGAGCCATGCATCAAGCCTCGGCTCAATTGCAGAGTTTACTGGGAAGCACCCACTGTTGTTTGCCGCGCGGAATATAGTTCTTTATATCTCGTTCTCATCCGCTCTCTCTGAACCGACAGTGGAGACCGTTCGAAAATTTATTGCATTTCCACTCCAAAGCATCGAAGATTTACAGCTATGTCGCGAGTACCGACCGCAATGATTCACGTATGACAACTCTCTGTGTTCTCGCGCGATTCATTTATATAATTCTATATCCCTGATATATTAAATTTAATTCAGGTATATTCAATGAATGCCCGTCGACGTTGCAATGAATTGCCCGTAATAGTAAGAGTGCCAATAATGCTGTAGCTATAAAGTTGTATTTATCGTACGCAGAGACTGAATCCGGTGGAATTGGCCTTTCGATCTCTGCCCGAGTGCAGTGTATTTAATTTTCTCCACAGTTCGCATCGCAAATTTTCGTGTATTTTATTTTTAGGCAGAAAACTCCAGATGCGGTGTAAGAGTGCGGTAATCGAGACTGGGCTCGCGCATTCGAGCACTTTGAGATATTTTTCTCTCCGGTACGAACACATCGCGTTATGGCTTGCTCGCCGGTAGGCGTTGCAACGCTATTCTCTACATTCAATGGACATGACGGTCTTCGATGTCTAAAGCCGTCGATACGGCTCGTTCGAGTGTGCAAAGTGTTTACGCAACTACTGTAACATTATATAATAGCGGAGAAGAAGATAATGCAGACAGTGCGGTCGGGACACAATGAGACGCAATCGTCTTTCCAGAGTTCTGACTTTCAAAATGCCAGGAGAAACGTGGCGTCTGACGCCCGGAAATGCATTCTGCATGAGCTTTTCTGAGGAAAATCTCGTTACTTTCACTCGAGAGCCTTATATTTACAAGATAGCTTTCACGAGGGTTATTCAACCGATATGGAGCCTACCCAGAATCAGGGGAGAGCATTAAAAAAAAAGCTCCGAACTCATTCAAGAGAGTCTAGCTTGCCCGACCGCGACCCAGTTTTTTTTTACCTACCCGAAGTTAACGGAGAGAGAACTTGGGGATAATCGCTGAGATGGATATCAGCGAGGATGAAAGGATTTCCATGAACATGTCCGGATGTTTAAGCGGAGAGGCCGAGGTTATCCAGAATTATACATATTTTTCGGTACATAGTACAGGTGAGACAATATGTTGTTCTTCCTACTTCGCCACAAATGTTATTCATGATACTGCGAGAAAAATCCTAACCAATTGCTGAGTTCGGCAATCCCGTCTGCCAAAATGTTGACCCAAAATCACTTGACCAATTAGAGGTGAACATACTAACGAGAAAAATGTTTGGGCAACGTTCATGCCCGAGTATTACAGATATCGTTAGTGAACACTTTCCGACCCCCTTACTCGAAGCAACCACTCACGTTGAGATTGGAAAGAGCTCGTGACCTCTTGACGATGATCAAGAGCCTCGGTCGGGCCAAAGCAGGACCCCAAATGATTCGATAAGCGAAATGGAGCTCGTGCCACTAAATGGTCGACGATAAGTCTGCGAGCCTGAAAAGCAAGTGGAAGAAGCCCGGGCTGAGCCGGAGGAAAGGTTGAGATGGAGTTGGACAAATATGGAGGGTTGGGCACACTGGGTAGAAACAGAGTAGTGCAATGAAACCGGGATAAAATACAGTGACCAAGGGTTCTCCGTACTACAGGTATAGCGGAAGACGAGCTAAGAAAGGGGAAAGGAGTGCCGGATAAGGCACTGGAAATTGGTCGTGCAGTGGACCGGGGAGGAAGACGGTTGCGGAAGAAGGCGAGCGGCAAAGTCACTCGAGGGGAAGGACCAGGGAGCGGTGGGTGGCGACTTGCGGCCACGAGCGAATTGCCGACCAAAGTAAAAAAGGATTGGTGATGTATCGCGAGGACACGGGCGGCCTCGATGACCTCGGCGTTACGACGAGCATGAAGGAGTATACGTTGAGCAGGTTACCCGTTCTCGAGGTTGCTATGGCACTTTTCGGTATGGTATGGCTGTTGCGAGTTCGCTCGGAGATGCGTCGTTGCTCCAAGTGCCGTCGCGAAGAATTGCTCGTGGCTCAGCAACGGAATTCCAATCGACGGAACGAACAGCACCAACAACAGTCGCAACATCAGCAACAGCGTTCGCATCATCAGCATTGCACGACCTCGCAGACGACCAGCTTGATTCAGACGTCCGAGGACGGTCTCACGATGTCCTCGGCAAACACGCTGTTCACTTTGGATACACCCGGAGCATCTGGACCTGCTGGGAGCTACTGTGAGGTGCATGGATACGTTGCGCCGAAAGAAGGTATTATATCACCTCTTAGCTTCTTGACCTTATCGGAAGTTAATTCGCTCCATAGAACAAAACTGATCCGTTCGTTTAACCCGAAATTTAGGCACATTTGCATCTTTACCACTCACAAACCTGCCGGATAACAGCTCTATCAGAAAACATCGCTCCCCAAACAACTCTACCGGATTAGTACTCTACCAGAATTGAAATAAAACTGTACCGGAATTGAAATAAAACTGTACCGGAATTGAAATAAAACTGTACCGGAATTGAAATAAAACTGTACCGGAATTGAAATACCGGAATTCAAGGCTAGACGGTAGCCTTGCATTCTGCACATTACATTAATTTCGGTAGAGTTTTATTTTGATTCTGATAGAGTTTTTTCCTTTCTGGTAGAGATTTTGGTAGAGATTTAATACGGTGGAGTTGTTTGGTGAGAGATGTTTTCTGGTTGAGTTGACAGTGGTACAGATGTAAATGCGCCGAAATTAAATTTATCCCAAGAACGATACACGTAACTGGAATTTGAATTAAAAATTCTATTCCTCTTTCTGCCCAATCTTTATCCGCCGGCTCGTTTATTTGAGTTGCAATGTTTAGCGTAGCATACCGGAAGAAAAAAGGAAATGAAGTCCGCAGGCTTCATAAACTGAGATGAAATTGCAGTTATAATGCGGATACACATTCCCAAGCGTTGAGGAGGCATTCGTGATGAGGCCAGAACGGATAAATTCCTCCTTGATTCGAGGATATATTTGAACGAGAAAAAGAAATAAGCCCACTGGCTATCTCTGTGCCTGCGATGTTACATAAACCGATCCCTTCAACTAAACGAGGGAAACGTCTACACAATGGATACTCACTCTTTGCAATGTATATGTTCTATCTTCAACACAGTCTCGATAGCTCCGCTCAAAAGCTTTACGTTTCAAAGCGAAAAGGACACCCGGGAACGTCGCTGCGCGCTTGATCATCACTGTTTTTCGTTCGTTAAAGCTCGTATTTTTTTTAACTCTCTTTCTTTGTGAAAGAGAATATCGTATCGAGAGCTTATTCATTCTAATTGAAGTGTCGACTTGCGAGTCTTTTTAACGTGACTATATATTGTGCTGCAAAGTCTACAGTCAGCTCAACGTCAGTGACGAATTCAAATAAAGAGGGCTGCAAATTAAATGTCCAACTTGCGTCGGTGGCTTTTTCAGCGCTCGCACAGTTGCCTCCAGCTATAAAACTTTCACATTTTCGTCTTCGGGTTAACGAAGTCTCGTATGAAACCTGAACGGAGGGGTAAAATGTTAAAGCTTTCAAACGTTCCATCAAATACTCTCCAATCTTGATGAACAATTGTTTCTACAATTCGGCCACGGAACTCAATCGTATACGATAGTTCGACATTTCACATGAGAAACTTCATGAATGTCATTGACTCGTAAAAATCATAGACACATGAAAATCATAGACTCATGAAAATCATAGACTCATGAAAATCATAGACTCATGAAAATCATAGACTCATGAAAATCATAGACTCATGAAAATCATAGAATCAGCATGGATCTACTGTGACTATGTAGGAAGTGGATCGTTGCATAGGTCGAGTTTTTGCACAAATAGAGAGTTGCCTACAAATTAAACTCGCACCTTGTTACGCTTTTCCACAGTTCTTTGCGTAAATCAAGTCTCCGACGAAGTCTCAACGGACGGATAAAATGTCAAGGCATTGAAATGTACCACAAAACATTCTTCAATCACGTTGACCAATTGATTCTCCAATTGGGCCCCTGCACTCAACCATACACAATACATACATACATACATACATACATACATACATACATACATACATACATACATAGTTCGACATTCCAAATGCGAAGTTCCATGAATGTCGCAGACTCATGGAAATGAGTATGGATCTACTACGACTATGTAGAGAGTGGATCGTTGCATAGGTCGAGTTTTTGGGAAGCTTGTTGACGTGTACTGCTTGGTCTGCTACCTACCGGCGTGAGCAAAACAATTTTTATTTGCATGTACCGGGCAGCTACCGTCGCATAGAATGGAGGAGTCATAGCGAGGGTGTACGGTTAGAGAGGGATGGGAACCTACGGGAGATAGTGAACTGTAGGGACGCGGTGGAAGAGAGGAAGAGATACTCTTGTACTCTCGCAAGCCTCAGTTTCCACAATGAAACTCTCGCCGCACGGGCAGCAACACCCGCTGCTGGCCCTTTGCCTCTCCAATTCCACTGAAACCCGACGGGTCACGTATTTCACTTGCTTTCCGAATCCTGCGGCTATTTCTGGCGGTGTCGTGAGTAGACCATCGGTATGTCTATACAAAGGCACATTGATAGACGCACCGAGGATCCATGTTCGTTCTTTGACGTATTATCCGATCGGATGGGTCGATCGCCAAAATCAAAAGGGGGATAAATGCAATCGTCTGACGAACGATAGTGGCCCCAAAAATTGTTCGCCAGTCATCACTTTCGCATGCCTAGGAAATTATGTGCATCACTGTTGTTCTATCGGGATCAAGCATGTTTCTCACATGAATCATCGTACACTGAGACAAGGATCTCATAAAAATTTGGTTCATAGGTTGTACCTGCATATCACGTCAACATTTTTCATGTATGCATACATAAAAAAAATGTCATCAACGGAATTCTCAGTTTTGATCCACGAAGTTCTTGACCGAAGGCGCAAAAATTTGCCCACCTGCCTTCTGGAAAAAAATTACCATATAGGTTGGATAAGAATTGCTGTGGCCGCTGTGAAAATTTTACATGTCGCTGGTTGTGGCGACGGTGTACCATGTTGTCTGGCTGAAATTTAATTGGCAGTTGCTCTCAGTGTATTACATATTTATGCCGTGTCCTTGTAGGCTAAAGTCGGATACAATTGGATATCTTTTATCCGTTACACTAAATTTTGTAGATGGTTGAAAAAATTATGCATCACCGAAATCGTGTCTATCTCGAGTCGATACCCGTGTCTCCTTGATGCCGGCTATCATTCAGCCAGGGTTACGAGATGGCACTCACGAGAACGTCTTACGTGATCTCATTCTCGTAAAAATTGTACAGAACGGGGGACCGCTTCGCGATCGCGTGACTATGATCTTTCGTTACGCTGTTTGTCGTGCGGTGCGTCTCCGAGCCACTCGGAGTCCGATCTCGGAGCGAAGGAGAACGAAAACACGTACGCCGATGAACCCCGTGGGCTCGTTGCTAGAGAATTGCCAGCTCAGCGATAACTTGCCACGAGGCACGAGCGCCGCCGGCCCCGAGGGGTTTTGCAACAGTTTCCGCGCGATTTTCACAGGGTCACGTAACACCAGGTTATACGACCCAGCACCATACCTATATCGACGATCAAGTTAGACCGGTCTACACACTCAAGTTTCCAATCCAGACTCTACGACATAACGGAAACGCATGGTAAAGTGAGACGGCTCACTATAGTTTCTTACCACCTACCATTCTCCGAGCACGCTTTGACATAAACTCAATCATCTACACTGAGAGAAGGATCTCGGAAAAACTACCAAGTCATGTGGTAAATTTCGACCGGGCAACATGATACGCCAACGCCACCATTAGCGATATGTGACATTTTCGCAGAGGCCACAGCAGGGGCCATAGCGATTTTTACCCAATCCATATGGCCATTTTTTCAGAAGGCGGAATTGCAAAATTGCAAAATCGTATCTGGCTAATTTTAATGTAGATAAACCGAAATCCAATTGATATTCCGTGGATAAGAATTGAATGATAGGCAGAATGTATTAAGTTTGGTAGGAATGTTTACCAGATTTGTCCGTTTTTCAATTATCAGATCCTTCATTCAATGTATACAATCTGCAAAGTATCGACTCGGCCAGTCGCTAATACAACACTACAATTTTATCTTTAGGAACAGCACCTAAGTTCTTGCCATCGCGATAGGCTACGTAATATCTATCAGTGAAATCAAGCTCGAAATTTTCACTGAACCCCATCGTCGTGTCGTTGCCACTTCATATTATTAAACTCTTCAAGCTAGAAATGTAGCAATATGAAGATTTAATCGTAATCTGGGACAGGAAGCCACCTACTGGCCATTATACCAAGGAAAAAGTGGCGAATATGTCCTACCCCGATTAACACAGTAAGGATATGGAAGTCGAACAGAGCCGTATTCCTCTTACCCCATGCAGAACATCAACAGTTTCCGAACTTACACTCCTGTCGTTCCTGCTTCAGATTATTAAGTCAAGCTCGAAAGTAAAGCTAGAAATGTAACACTGAAGATTTAATCCTAATCTGGGACAGGAAGCCAACTGGCCATTATACCAGGGAAAAAGCGGCGAATATGTCCTACCCCGATTAACACGGTAAGGATATGGAAGTCGAACAGAGCCGTATTCCTCTTACCCCATGCGGAACAGCATTCTCTGATCTTTCCTAGGTTCCGTATCCTATATTTCGCGTCTCATTGTTGCATTATACCGTATGCGTAAGCTCCGCTGCCACACTGTTCACGTTTGTCGTATTCCTTTGTGCCGACTCGCTCATTGTCTCTCGAATGGAAGTGAAATGGGCCACTGTTTCGTCGTCGTATGACCGTGCGCGTACCGTTTGCGTCCTCATTCTCTTCGTCTTGCCTCATATTCGGTCTTCTCCTGCAGCGTGTCTAGAGGTATCCGGTCGGAAAATGAATAGAACGTTGCTCCGCCGTTGCCGCGGAGAAACCGCTTTCTTGTGTAAAATGGCCCAGGAGTACGGCAGACTACCTGCATGTGTGCCAGTGTTGTTGGTTCTATGCGACCAAGCGGAGATAGCGCGAGGCGTCTTCTTACCCACCTGATTTCAATATCGTCGTGTACGGACCGAGATGACTTTCGGCGCAAAAAGGTGCCGAGCACTAAAAAATTCACGAAGGGTGCAACTCTGTGTACCCGATTAACACTTTGCTGAATCCCTCTTCTAGCCAGCCGGAGTCGCGATACGGCAAAAGAGTTTGCACAGGGCTGAGAGACGATATCGCGCAGAAGAGATGTTACTCATATTGCATGAAGTCTCGAGTGTACGCTGCAGGCGGATAAGCAAAGACGAGTGTTGCCCTGTTCCTCGAGTCACTCGTGGACACAACCGTACGACACTGGTGCATATGAGAGCACGGGAATTTCGGAGAAACTTTTATACTCCGTCACATCGGCGAATCCCACCAGCAGCTCGGCGAGCGTCCCTTTCGAGTATTCTTTCCCTTTGCCTGCTGGTCGACGTCAACTCGACCCAGTTATAAAATAGTTTAACCCGCGGCGGAACTCAGGGTGGCCAGAAGAAGGTTGTCGCGGGAGCACCGTGGCTGCGGGACCGATATCGCTAAAGCTTTAAAGCTGAAAGCATGTTCGTGTCGGGACAGCAGGAGGGACGGCACGATATCGCAAAGAGACTTTATCACGAGTGGTCTCTCTATCGCCGGATGTTGAGGGTGCGTGTGTTCGGGCTGTATGTTACGCGGGGTGAAAGTACGAACCATGTGAGTGCACTCTCGTGAGATCGGTGTGTAGGAAACATCTTCTTGTCGATGGACATCTTGCGTGGACGATCGACTTGGATCAGTTCAGACCAAGAACACTTTGATTACTAGCAATCGCTACTTAAGATGTGGGGAATCATTGGAATGTTGAGTGGGCACATACATAATTTCAACTGTTAGCTTTGGGGGTGACCACGCACGCCTTTTGATATGGTAGTAAAACATCTTCGGACGCGAAACTGTTCTTTTATTTTTTTGTTGGCGATATATATTGTAACGAATATAGAGATGAGGATTGACTGAAGATGGAATTTTAAGACGTTATAGTGTGAACTTGCGATCGCTATTGAGATCGAACTTAAGATCAAGTTTTGGCCCGATCTTCATTGCGAAGATCGGGCCAAGGAATAAAAGGAATAAGGAATAAAAGAGAATTACAAACACTTCTCGATCGGATAAAAATCTGAAAAAATCAGCATATGGAAGAAGCTGATAAGATTGTTCGTCCATAATAATGATCCCAAAATGTTATTTATTTCCTTTATGTTCAAATTTGTTTAAAATCGTAATTTTCAAGTATTAGATAAAATTCTGAAAAAATTCATACGTATTCAGAAAAATTAACAAATCATTT
>JAPYZD010012012.1:0-10434 GCA_030522725.1 Ichneumoninae sp. B BG-2022a
AAAACATCTGAAAAAATTCTAGCATATAAAAGGTGCTGAAAAGATTGTTTGTGCATAATAATAATTTCAGAATGTTCATAACAAATTACTGAAAAAAAAGTGCAACAAATTACTCGGCAACCACATTTTTTTTATTACGAAAATGATTTGTTAATTTTTCTGAATACGTATGAATTTTATCAGAATTTTATCTAATACTTGAAAATTACGATTTTAAACAAATTTTAACGCAAAGGAAACGAATAACATTTTGGGATCATTATTATGGACGAACAATCTTATCAGCATTTTCCATATACTCGATTTTTTTCGGATTTTTATCCGATCGAAAAGTGTTTGTAATTCTCTTTTATTCCTCTCAAACTTAGGCGGCGTCAGTCATTGCGCTAGTACTACCTTAACAACTATCAAAGGAGCCAAAAAACGACTGGTCGTTCTGTGACACTTTTCGTCCGGAATAACGAAAAAAAGACCAGTTGTTAGGTTGAGGTTGGGTCGTTTTTCCATCAATTATCGCAAAGTGACTACAAAAACGAACGATGTATGAATTACTGAAAAAGCTCTAAGTTGGGTCGTTTCGCCGGTGTTGATCAGTAAGTAACCGGAAAGACGACCATGTTGAGCATTTTTCTTTGGGTCGTTCTTCAGGTCGTTTATGAACAACTACTACTACTGCAAAGAGACTGTTGACGGGGACTCAGATAAGTCGGTTCATTTTCATCCGTTGGATTTCACTTTCGTCTCTAGGGAGGAAAAGTTATAACCTCACTTTTCACTGTTTGTCCCGCAAAATTACCATTCAAAGTACCACTATTCATGCACTTGTTGCAAACGTATGATGTGAAACGAGGGCCGAATTGGCAATTGCGACTCCTGTGATTGCCGCCCTTGCTTCGCTCGGGCAAGAAACCTCACACACGTTGCCATCGCCAACTTTCGGCCCTTGTTGCATTTCCTCAAAAAAGTTAGCACCCTTAAAAATGTTCATTACAGTTTTCATTACCGACCGCGATATTTCACTTCCCCTTAACGTAATAATTTTCATGGCTGGATTGAAAGCGCCAAAGGAGAGCGCTGCTGTCAGCTGTTTGTTACCGGACGCGAATAAACACGACAAAAATGCCGTCGCTGCTATTATTTCACTCAGAAAATATCAACAATAAGAAACACGATATGAGAATTATTGACAGTAACAGGTGAAATATCTATGGACTTATTAGGAATTCACGAAGTAAGCAATAATCGAAGAATAATACACTATTCAACGTGTGAAATATTATTGTCCCAACAGGTGTCAGAGGGAATGAAACTTAAAAACAAAAGAAAAAGAAAATTGTCTGCGACAAACAACACTTGCTTTGTGAATTTCGAATCGAGGAGAGAACACAGTTATTTTCGTCATGTCGAAGAATAAGAAGAAGGCATGGGCGGACATGGACATGGAAGATTGGGTAAGATCGCTATCTCAATTATTACCGGACGAATATAAAGTTACTATATATTATTATTATTTTTATTATTATTACTATTATTAATATTATTAATATTTACAGAATGGAAGCTTGAACTTGTGTTATCTGCTTCAAAAAAATATATATATATATCCGATGTCATATAGGCATATATATTGTAAAAAACTTTTTCCGCAGAGCTCGTACATGGCTGCGAAGAAAGGAAAGCTGGAGGAGCAATTCGAGGAGGAGGCTAAGAAGGAATTTCAAGACGCAACTTCGCTGTTCAACGGCATTGCCATATTTGTGAATGGCTACACGATACCCTGTGCCGACGAGCTGAAGCGCCTGATGATGGCGAACGGCGGAATTTATCATCATTACATGCGCTCTCGCGTGACGACTCACATAATTGCGTCCAACTTGCCGTACTCCAAGATCGTGGCTTACAGAAAATCTCAGAATCCACTGCCGATTTGCAAGCCGGAGTGGATAACGGATAGCCTCAAGGCTGGGAAGGTCCTGGATTGGCGACCTTACGTACTTTACTCCAATTGCTCCAAGACTCAACCGTCTCTGCAGTTCGAGGGGAAATCGAGCGGTTCGCTTCTGTTCGCGGCGACCGTAAAATCTTCCAAGTCGTCCGGCGCCGATTTATCGGAGAGCGGCAACGCGGCTCCCAGAGTTCCGTCCCTTCCCGCGGCGACAAACGGCAAGGAGGCATCAACCAGCGACCGCAAATCCAACTCCGCTCCTCTGTGCACAAAGAACGCCGAATTTTTGTCGGAATTTTACAACAATTCGCGGCTGCACCACATATCGACGATGGGCGCGACTTTCAAGGACTACGTCAACGAGCTGAGAACGAAAAACGACGGACGCTTTCCCGGACTGGATCGTCTGAAAACATTGCCCCGAAAAACGGCTCCGCGTCCGCCGGTTCGAAACGAATCGGACTCGGAGGACGATTTGTTCGAGTCTCCGACTCTGCCCGATTCGAACGAAGCAGGAAAAGATCCGGTAATAATGCACATAGACATGGATTGCTTCTTCGTCTCTGTTGGCCTGAGAAACAGGCCCGAGCTGAGAGGTCTGCCCGTGGCCGTTACGCATGCGAAAGGCAACAGGCAGCCAAGAAGCGCGGCATCGAGCTCGAAGAATGACGAGTCCGATAACGACGAAGACTTCGGCTCCATGTCCGAGGTAGCGTCGTGTTCGTACGAGGCGCGAAAGGCCGGAGTGAAAAACGGCATGTTTCTCGGACAGGCTCTGAAACTGTGCCCGAATTTGAAGACGATCAAATACGACTTCGAAGGATACAAAGAAGTCTCTTACAGTCTCTACAACACGGTGGCTTCTTACACGCTGAACATAGAGGCCGTCAGCTGCGACGAAATGTACGCCGATGTAACGTCGGTTCTCGCGCAGTCCCAAACGACGCCACTGCAGTTCGCTTCCATTATACGGGATGAAATCAGAGAGAAAACTGGCTGTCCGGTGTCGACGGGCTTCGGATGCAACAAGCTGCAGGCGCGGCTGGCGACGAGAAACGCCAAGCCCGATGGGCAATTTTACTTGGAACCTTCCCAGGTTCGAGGGCACATCGGATCTATGGTAGTCAGGGATTTGCCTGGTACGTTTGTCCCTCCTCATTGTGGATTTGGATGCTTATTTCCCCCCGGCGCCGTTTTTCATAGCATATAGAATGAAGTTCGTAAAATTCCATTCTATATGCTAAAATTTCGGCATTTCGGTTCTTATAATTCGTATAGATATTTGGGCATTTCGGTTCTTATAATTCGTATAGAATAGATTTCGAAATTTCGCAAGCCCATCGTATGTGCTGTAGTTTCAGTTTTAATAGCATATGGAATGGAGTTCGAAATTTCGAAATTCCATTCCATATGTACTAAATTTTCACACGCTATGAACCATACGATCATAACAGCTAGTTCTATTGTATTGCAGGAGTCGGTTCGTCCACGATGCAGCTACTGAATAAAATGAACATCCACACGTGCGCCGATTTGCTTGTAGTTTCCTTGGGCCAGTTGCAAAAAGAGTTTGGCAAGAAAACCGGCGAGATGCTGCACAACATGTGTCGAGGAATAGACAACTCGAAGTTGAACGTCGAGCACGTGAGAAAATCGGTATCGGCCGAAGTTAATTACGGTATTCGCTTCGAGACCGGAGCGGACGCCGACGAATTTTTGAGACAATTGTCTCGAGAAGTTTGTAGCCGTTTGCAAAAGGCCAATGCCAAGGGCAGATCGCTCACACTGAAGCTCATGGTCCGCGCCAAGGACGCCCCGAAGGAGGCCATGAAATTCATGGGTCACGGAGTTTGCGACAACTTTACCAAGTCCAAAAATCTCATAGCGCCGATCGACGATCCGGTTATAATAACGAAGTGGGCATCATAAAAACACTGTAAAAAAATGTTGTTTGAAAATTAATGAACTGTATTGGAAGCATTTTTACATAAACTGTTTTTGAAATTTCAAACACATGTGCGTTACAATTCTAGAGTAACATTTTTTTTTTTTTTTAAATTAAAATTTTTGTAAATTTGAGTCAAGATTTGTATTTTTAATATCTGGTATTTTTATTTTACGAGAATGTACATTAATATTCAATTAATGTAAGTAATGCAAGCAGCATTTCAAGTTCCAATACATCAAATTTACAATTTATTTTTACAGTGTTGTGCCATTGCCGTTCATTCCCGACGACGTATGTAAAGCAATGTTTCTTTTTCAGGGAAGTTCTCTCCCTGTGGAATCAAATGCAACAATCGCCCGAGGATATTCGAGGAATAGGAATCCAGATTTCAAGATTGGAGTCCCTAAAGACAAGATCCGCCGGATCTTCGAATATTATGAACTTCATCAGTAAAGCAAAAGAATCGGATTCGGAAGCGGCAGCAACCTGTTCGAAGAACATCGACAAATTACCAGTCCAATCTAGCATAAATTCCACCGCCCCTGCATTCTCCGGCAACGGAAAAATTATGTCAACGAAGAGAGCGGAAGTTCCGGAGCCGAAGTCTCGAGGTCTCAAAGCGTTTCTCGTCCCGAAAGAACGACTTCGCCCCAACAACGGCAACGGTTCTGCAAATCGCGTCGACGGTGGCGCCTCGAAAGCAATGGATATCGAAGAGATCGACGAATCTGTGTTGGCCGAATTACCCGAAGACATAAGAATGGAAATACTGAAGTCTCGCGGCGACAACCGTGTTTCCAGTTGCGCCGATCCGAAGCCTTCGACGAGTGCGGCAACGAAGGTCGTCGAAGATGAGCGTCCCACAGCTTCGTCGCACAACGTCGAAGAGAAGAACTCTCGACATAAATGTGTTTCTCGTCCCGCCAAAGTTTCTCCGATGGACGATATCGACAAGGCGGTCTTCAACGAATTACCGGAGGATATCAGGAATGAAATACTCGGCGCCAATAAAGCAGCGAGCCTGCAGACGAAGAAGATAGCGGACCAGCCATCGAGGCCTCGTCAGACGCAGCAAGAAACTTACTTCAAAGACACGAAGCCCACTTCCGGTAAGGTGGACGTCGTCGAAGATGAGCGTTGCGCGGCCGCGTCGCACAACGTCGAAGAGAAAACCTCGCTACATAAATTTCTTTCTCGTGCCGCTGAAGGTTCTCCGAACGAAGATATCGACGAGGCGGTCTTCAACGAATTACCGGAGGATATCAGGAATGAAATACTCGGCGCCAATAAAGCAGCGAGCCTGCAGACGAAGAAGATAGCGGACCAGCCATACTTCAAACACACGAAGCCCACTTCCGGTAAAACTGGCAAGGCAGACATGCCGCCCATCGAAGAGATCGACATGTCGGTGCTCATCGAGCTGCCCGAGGATATCAGAAACGAAATAATAAACGAGTACAAGGCTAACAAGCGGGCCCGAGAGCAGAGCAACAATATCGACAACGGTGAGGCGATCGAAAGCCGAGAAGCCGCACCGACCGAACGACAGCGGAACTGCACCAGCCGCAAAGAGTGCGGGAACGAAGCTGACGTGTCGTTCTCGCAAGTCGATCCAGAATTTCTGGCTGCTCTGTCCGAGGATATGAAGACCGATGTTCAATTGTATTGCATGGCGAAGAAGAAAGAGTCCACGTCGAAAGCAACGAAGACACCCGCGTCGAGTACGGCGGTCAAGCCGGTGGCGAAAAATAAAAATCCACCGAAACCGAACAAGAAGAGTTCGCGATTGCCAAAGTCGAAGAATAAGGCAGCGATTGGTGCGAAGGGAATTTCCATCGAGCGAAGAAATACGAAACGATCTCCGGAAATTGCGAGACCAATGGAGGTAGCCGATGCTTCGGAGTTCGGAAGGCGCTCGGGTAGGGACGCTCGTACGAGCGGAAGGTTCATGGAGAGTAATTTTATTGTAGGAAATCGAGAAGCGGCCGAGACCCTCGAACAGCGGGAGGAAATTATCTCACATCATTCGAGTTTTATTGGGAATCAAGCGAAGAGCGACGAGCGGGAGATGCTGACGAATCTCGTTAATTATCTCTTCACACTTCCGGTTCAGCAGGTAATTGCACAGAAATGACGAGTTCAGGCCGGAAGAAACGGGATTAGTGGTATATTTTTTGTATCGGCGTCTTCGCAGGTAAAAATGCAGATACAAACATGGATATCTAAGAGCGACGCCGTCAATGAGATCGATTTATTATCACTTGCAACATTTCTGAGCATGCTTCCGAAGAAAAAACGTCTCGAGGATCTACACATTTTGTTGAAAACCATGCACAGGTAAATAGAGAGAAAGAGTGAGAGAGATAGAATATTAACGTATGCAACACACACATAATTAGTAACATGTTTAATCATTAAGTGAAATGCATATATAAATAGCAACTGAAGAAACACTCGGGAATTAAGGAACAAATAGTTATTGTTGTTGAATTTTTTTTCTTATTTATGATTTTCGTAATAAAACAAAGGTGGTATTTTTGTTGTTTGTTTTAAAGATAGAAATTACATTGATTCGCTACATGTCTGTGTTTAAGATGTATCACCAAAACTGGAAGTTGCGTTTGGCATGAGACCTACAGAAGAACAGTTGTCCACGTTCAACGCTATATGCAGATTGAATACAAGAGCAACCTAATGTTACCGCGAATCGAATGCGACCTTCGCGAATGCAAAAGTAATCATTGATCGTACAGCAATATTCTCGAAATCTGAATAAATAACTATTTTGTTGATTTTTTTTTATACAATTTGACCTAATAGAAAACATATTTACAAGCAAACATGATACTTACCTTACGTTTCTTATACACAATAACCACCATTTTTAAATTCAGCGCAATGACGTACAATAGTTTTTTTTATGTATATTTTCTTTTTTGCAAAAGGAAAACAATATATGCATATATATATTGAGAGAGAGAGAGAGAATCCCTTTCGCACTCGGCAGGTCCTTGCAAATTAAAACGGTAAGAAGTCATAAAACCTCGGATTCTCAAGTGTTTTTGTAATAGATATATTTTTTAAATATAGTTTTTTTTTACTTTTCTGTAGTCGTTACGCGCAAGGGTGGTGAAAAAATAGAAAGGGGTGAGTCGGGGGCATAAAGTGTTCATTACTCCCATTCGGTGGTGCCCGGCGGTTTGGACGTCAGATCGTAGAGAACGCGCGAAATGCCCGGCACCGTTGATATTTCGGTCACCATTTTCTTCACCACCTGAAAATATTTTTTTTTTTATTTTGTGAAATTGCCAATTTTATAGATCAGAATTTTACAAATAATTTCGATGAAAATCCGTACTTCCGAGTAAAAGAAAAAAAATAAACTCACGTGAATAGGCAATTCATTGCCGGGAACGGCCGGAGTACCGGTCATGAAGTCGCTAGAACAGAACGGCCTGAGAATCACCGAGCGCTGACACGACGGAGCTCGCGAGGCGGCGTCGCGATCAAAATGCACCGGAATAAGAACTACGGGCATCTGGCTAATCGCTCCCATGCAAAAATTCGAAACCAATACTTGATTGGCTAAATGATCGGCTTGTCGAAGCGTCGATATAACGTTGGATGTAAGATGTGTCGGTGTAATGTCGGTTATTGGGTGCTGAACTAGAGGTCCAAAAATGTAGCAGACGCGATTAACATTGTGGCAAACGCGGGGAATGAGTTTTGCCAGGAATAACATGTCGTCCCACTCGATACCGTCGGGTGCGACCTCCTCGCACGATAGTCCTACTACGTAACTGTAACTCCTGCGATCGCCCTGTTGGAAATAAAATGTTTTGCATGATGTAGATTCAAACGGAGAATCTTGTTCGATCGACAAATATTATTCGATATATTTACCTGCACTCCGACGCTCCGAATCGGCAGAAGCGAAGCGGCAATATGTCGACTGCTCGAGACTCTTCGCAAGTGTTGACGTTCGGACTCGCTCGTCGCGCCTTCGACGCGATTCAACAGCGCGTGCTTCTTTTGAAGCATTTGTTCGTATTCTGCCATTATTTTAACAATCACCTGTGAAACACCAGAGTACTTTTTAATACATCAAGTAATTTTTTTTTTAAGATTCTAAATACCAAGTACAAAGATTTTTTTAGTAGACTTTGTAGGAGATTTTGTTAGCGATCTTTTGCGGTAAATTTTGACTGTTCAAATTTTATGAAATTTAAACATCTTTTAATGTTCCAACTTGCGCATGGCCTCCTCACTTACACCAATTTTGCGCACAGCTTCCTCTACGAGAAAGCCAAAATCGATTAACGAAGTTCCTTATAGAGCGCCAAATTATAATAAACATAGATGCAAATTTGTAATAAATAGTGGGCAAATTACTTTGCACCTTTTTTTAAAGCCTACACAACGCTTAACCTCGCGAACCTAATTGCTAAAAGAACTGGCTAAATACTTCAAGTACTTGTGATACTTTACACATTGTACTGGAAGTATTTTTTTTTAATACTTCGCCCAACTCTGCTGTAGAGGAAATAAAAATAATTCGCCGTTGTTATATCGACGATCGGCTACCTGAGTTTCAGAAAAGTCCTTGTCCATGAATGGCTCGTCGGCGCAGAGGATACGAATAGCGAGCCCCGGTCCTGGGAACGGATGACGTTGAACGAGCGGCGCGGGTAGACCGAGATCGCATCCAAGTTGCCGGACTTCGTCTTTGTGAAAGTCTTTCAACGGCTCGACCACTCGACCCTGCGATCTCAATGCCCTCACGAGCTCGCTGTCGTTGTGATGCGTCTTTATAGCATCGGCTTTGCCTTGGAAAAAAAAAGTTGACAAAAAATGCTCAGACACAATTTCGGAAAGTCGATGCCGGGTACTTTGCGGCATTGTGCAAACTCTTACCACTTGCCAACGAACTAGCGCTTTCTATAAGATCGGGCCTGAGTGTACCCTGTCCAAGGAAAACCTCTTCGGGTTTCAATCCCATCTCGGTTATAGCGTCGTTGGCGACGCGAACGAACACGTCGCCAATTATCTTGCGCTTCTCTTCTGGATGCGTGGTGGCGCAGAGCATCTTAGTTAATCTCGTTCTCGGACCGCCTCCGGCACCGCCGATGCCCTTGTTGTTCACGGCATTGGCGTTCGCCGGTGGTACAACGTCCAGCGGCACCGAAGTCGTGCCCTGCATGAAATTGTGAGTCGCGTTTATGACTCTCAATTTCACGCCGAGCTGTGCCAGGCTCTCCTCGACGAACGGAGTCTCCCCCTTGCGCATGAAACCGTTGTTGATGTGCACGGGAATAACTTGCTCCTTGTTTAACGCTTTGTGGAGCAGCGCCGCGCATACCGTCGAGTCCACACCACCGCTCACCAACAACTGCAAAAAAATTCGTTCAACCCATCAGCATGAAAATTCCTACCAAACTTGACTGTCGTACAATCCGGCTGAGAAGTCGCGTCGAGCTTACCAATACTTTGTTGCTGCCGACGGTATCTTTGATGTATTGGATACAATCGGCTTCACGACCCTGTATTGTGTAATTGCCGGTCAGGCCGGCGATGCCGAAGAGAAAATTGTGCAACATTAACTTTCCGTTGGGAGTCAGGTCGACCTCCGGATGAAACTGCAGCCCGTACAAGTTCATTTTGTCGCAGGCTATGCCAGTCACGAAATTCGCAGACTTCGCCGTCGTACGGAAACTATCCGCGACTCTGCCTATACTGTCTCCGTGAGTTAGCAGAGCCATTTGATCTTTTTCCAAGCCCCTGATACGAACAACACGGCGATCAGTCGATAATCATTTGACGGATGGTTAAAAAAAAATGTTTGTATATTCAACAAACTCTTTTTCTTTTCTCTCCACAAACGTACCACAATAATTTCTCGTTGATATAATCTTACATTTTTCTAGTCAAAAATACGATCGATTAACAGCAACGAAAAATGTTACATTAAGGAGGTTGGAGCGAGTGGTGTTCATTTTGCCTAAATTCAAGAAATTCGGGCAAGAATTGCAAACACTTCCCAATGTTATGAAAATCTGAAAAAATTCATGCTTATTATAGGCACTGAAAAGATTCATTTTGCATAATAATAATTTCAAAATGTTATTAACAAATTGTTGAAAAAAAAAATAGTTCATCAAAATATGTGGCAACTCAACTTTTTTTAAAATAAAAATGAATCGTTCATTTTTCGGAATACGTATGAATTTTTTCCGATTTTTATCTTTATTTTGATTTTTCTTGTTTTTTACATGGAAAAATGTGCAAAAGTCAAAATAAAGATAAAAGTGAACGAATCATTTTCATTAAAAAAAAAAGTTGAGTTACCACATATTCTGATGAACAATTTTTTTTCAACAATTTGTTAATAACATTTTGAAATTAATATTATGTAAAATTAGTCTTTTCAATGCCTATAATAAGAATGAATTTTTTCAGATTTTTATAACATTGGGAAGTGTTTGCAATTCTTGCCCGAATTTCTCGAATTTAGGCGGAATGAACACCACTCGCTCCAACCTCC
>JAPYZD010012040.1:0-10032 GCA_030522725.1 Ichneumoninae sp. B BG-2022a
GGTTAGGGGAGAATGAGCGGCTGGGCATGGTTTTTTTTTTTTTTTTTTTTTTTTTTTTTTAAGAAAAAGCGATTAAATGACCGCATACAATTTTGCGAACGCGGTCGACATGCCGATGGAGTGATTTTTTTTTTTCATCTCTATGTCAGACGTTACCCATGGTGATCTGTCAACCTGTTACCGGTATGTACCTCTTCTATGCAAATGTAAACAGAAGCATGATTATTAATCTATCGATGATTCATGTCGTATAATGTCGTTCGGTCACTTAAGTCTCGAAAGTTGAAAATCATTTTTTAACAAGAAAAAAAAAATATATATATATATATATATAAATAAAACCGCATTAAGCGGGCCCAAATTCACAAATTGCCTCGGTCCGTTGATTCCAGTAACGTTCCCGTGCCTACGAAAAATTTGCACGGTTCATTTTTTTTAACAGAACTGCACAAAACTCGAATATTTTCTGCGCCAATTAATTATAAAAAAAATCTTCCCAGTAAAATAATAATTTGTAAATATCATTCGTGACAAGTATATTGTTTGAAACGATTTTCGACGTTCGAGATCGAGCGATCGTTCTACTTGTAGAGGTAGAGTAAGATAATCGACGTGAACGGTACGAGAGCGCAGGCCGCGAGTTTCGCGAAGTTGAGATCGCCGCCGTCGTTCGAGCAAGAATTTAGAATATCCGGGACGACGGTGGGTGTGGGTTTGTCGGATCTATCGTAATCCCGTTCGTCCCCGTCGACATCGCCCGCGCCATCGGCCTCGTAAATCCTATCGGCACGGTAGTCCTCGTCGTCGACGCGGCAATCGTCGATCTCCCGAGAAATCGCGCTTGTTTCGGAGCTCAAATTGGAAGTCGAATCCAGCCCTCCCGACCCATAACTTTCCGCCGATGAATTTATACTCGCGTGTCTCCACTTTCGTGACAAGCGTCTCTTCCCGACCCTGCGAAAGATCCTCGCGGTAACGAAGCCACCGCACGATCGCACCAAATCGCCAAGTGCGTTCAGCAAAACGTTCGATCGTTCGCGATTCACGGAGAGAAGTGAACAATTATTCGACTCGCTCTTGGAATTTTCCCTCGCGACGAGAGAACGCCCGTAGGAGCAGAGAACGCGAGAAATGTTCTCGACGTAGCGACCCTTGCAGCGAATCCTCAGCCTCATCGTCGCGGAGCGCGTCGGCTTTCGAAAATCCACCCCAACGCGGCCGTCCTCGCGTTTGCCGACGACGATTGAGCGCAGATAATTCTTTCCCGATTTTATGACTTCGAGATTTTTCTCTACGGCCCTCGCGAGACACGAGCGATTTCTCTCGGCAGATCGCGCGGTTGGGGAGTCCTCGGATCTCTCGCGGCCGACGAAGAGCTTCAGAGATCTCCAACACGAAGCGATGTTTCTCGAAAGGTAATTCTCCAAGTACCGACCCCTGCGACGAAGTTTTACCCGACGCTTCGGTGTAACCGAGATTTTGCGTTCTCTTGACGCCCGATCGGCCGCGAGACGCGATTTTAGGTAACGGATGCGCATCCGGCGCTTCCGGGCTTTGCGGACGTTGGGCATGAAGAGGGATCTTATACCGCCCGACACCGCACGATCTTTAAACTCTCCGTCGGCACCACCGAGGATCGCACCTTCGATCGCGTTAGGGCTCTTTTTGGAGAGGGGCAGATAAATCTTCGCGTTTCCGGAGGCTCCGGATGAGCTTCCTATGTTAACCGTGAACTCGGCGAAGACTTCGCTGCTCGGTACCTCGAGCTGTACCTCGGTTCTGAAAGCGTTGCACCAGGGTGTGTAATTGATCATGCACGTGTCGGCGTTATCGTCGGTCTCGGTAGTTTCCGTTCGATCGCCCGGCGAGGGTTCGATCTCGGTCGATCGTTCGCGATCGGAAGCCGCGTCTTCTCGCTGAGCGCACTTCCGGAGAAGCAGAGCCTCGAGGCTCTGCACGCTGTCGAGGAGTTTGAGCAATTCGCGCATGTTCGGCGCGGGTGGCTGAGGGCGGTCGTTTGATTTTGCGGCGTCGTCGAGGGAGCGATCGGTGGGGGACGAGAGATCCTGAACGACTTCGATCTCGCGAACGCGCGGGATTACTTGGAGCATAGAGATCTCGCGGACCGGCGGAACGATCGGATCGACGTCGCGGAGATTACAGCCTGGCGTGTACGTCTTTACCTCGATCGGCGGTTCGGGGATTTGCTCCTCTCGTGGCTCCAGCAATCCTTTCTCCAGCAGCCGCTCGGTGACGGTCTTCTTCGGCTGCTTCTTTATGACCACTCTGTACTGCTCGCCCTCGTCGCTCGCCTGCTTGTCGAGATCGATCTTCGACGGCGGCGCCGGACGCTGGGGTTTCTGGAGGAACGTCGAGGTGTGCTTCAGCTCCTGGACGCGCGGAGGATCCGCCACAGAGATCTTCTGCAGCTCCTCGAGAACCTTCGACTCTTTTAGCTTCGGTATTCTCGGTCGGAGTTTCTTGAAGTTTACGCTGTAATAAAGTCGAATGTGTTTCGTTATATTGACATGTTCGTTACTGTGTAAACAAAATATAGTGTAAATTTTGTGTAAACAAAAAAAAAGTGTTAACAAAATTCGTATAAAATTTAATATACCGGACTGGAAGTTTTTGTGCGGAAATTGCTATATTAAAATTCATGTACAAATGAGATGAAAAATGCATGCTCAGTGTAGTAAAAACATTGGGAATTCTTTATTTTTAATAATTTACTTAAATTTCAATGAACAAGGATATTAATTTTTTAATCAGCATTGTACATTAAATTTAATACTCTAGTTTTTGCAGTCTAAAAGGGAGCCGGTTATATCCGAGTGTGAATATGTTGCAGAGTTTGATAAGCGTGTGAGAAAAGCGAAAGTATAGTTTGTTACGAATAGAATGTATATATTACAAGAAATACTTTTTGAGTGGATGAGACTTATAGTTTAAAGGGGTTATAGGTATTTAAGGGCATTGTATTTAAGGGCACTGTAAAAAAACATGTGTTTGGAAATGAATGAACGGTATTGGAAGCTGTTTTTGCATAAACTGTTTCTGAAATTTCAAACATATGTGCATTGCAATTTTACAATAAGATGTTCATCTTTAATTAAAGTTTTTGTAAATTTCAGGCAAAACATTTATAATTTTTATTTTCATTTAATGTTCAATTAATGTTAGTAATGTAAGCACATTTCAAGTTCCACTATATTAAATTGACAATTTATTTTTACAATGTAAAATACTTCTATTTACCCCAAAACTCCTTGATCGGGCAACAATAGTTCCTCCTCCTCCAAGATCAGCTGAGCAATCTCTTCGTCGGTCAGATCTTTATTCGGCACGACCTCGCTGTCCTCGTCGACGGGTTTTTCCGGCAGTGTTTCTCTCACCTCTTCGACAATCTCGACTGTTTCTTCCTCGATCACGAATTCCTCACGTGGTTCGGTGAGAATTTCTTCGGGGAATACCGGTGGCAACTGATCGAGCTGCAAAGACCCAGATCGATGTCGCGTTTCACGTTTTAAAAAATCGCTGAATTGATCGCACAAAAAAAATAAAATAAGAAAATAAAAGTAACACTCACGGGTATCGTGTAAGGAACGATATTGTCTTCTTGAATTGCCTCGCTTGCCAGAAGAGTGCTTGTCGGTCTACGCGTAAGAACCAATGGAAAAAATAAAATAAAAAAATTTTTATCGAAAAAAAAGATAAACGACTTGAGCCGCCGATAGGACGAACTTTCGAGAACCGCGAGTCACGAGCGCACCGCCACGTTCGAAGACAACGAAGATACTGAGTCAAGGGACTTTGAAAAGTTATTAAAAAACATATACTCGTACATCGCTGGCTGGCTAGCGTCCTATTTGGTCAAGGCTACGTGTTTCTCAAGTACGGAGCCAAATAATGCACTTTCGTTTTTTTTTTCTTTTTCTTTTCACTATAGCAGCTCGGCATTGGTTACATTGACATTATAGCGGCACCCGATGAGTTATTGAGACTATCGAGTACAATATAAAACACTGATTCAAATATTTAGGATTTTTTTCTTCATTTTAACATCTATTAACGTTTATTATATTAATAATCAGCATTGAAAATTCAACCTGAGGACGCCCAGGACGAAGTTGTTGCCGGCGAGGATGAGGGCTTCGTGGGCTTGTCCGTGTGTCAAACTGCTAACTGGTCGGTCGTTCAGCCTCGTCACCACGTCGCCGGTCATCAGGCCCATGCATTCTGCCAATCCTCCCTCCGCTACCTAAACAATAATACGAAGAAAAAAAAATGCGTTACACAAAATAAACTCTTACAACTCTTCGAAATGCAAAAAAATGTACAAGCACAAGAATCGTATACAAAAAATCACGTTCTGAGAAGAAAAGAAAAGTTAAATTAACAAACATTTCATCTCCTTAGAATAAAAATAGTGAAAGTGTTCCATCCCGATTGGCACGTAAATCTACCACATATTCGCCACTTGTATAAAATAATCACCTTAAAATGACATGAAACAAATATTTTTTTTTCACAAAATTAAAAATTGTTTTAGACGTTGAAGAGAAATCTCAGGTTTCATTATATCTCTAATTTATAAAAAATCACATTTCTATCACTATCGAAAAAAAATAATGTGGGACCAGTTGTTCGCGACTTTCACTCTATATAAAATAAACGTGACTATGCAACACATCAGATTTTGTATTGCATAAATAATATTTTTCTTTAGACAATAAAAAATTGGTTTAAATGTTCAAAAGGCACGTCAGGTTTGATTTCATCTCCAAAAAAAAAAAAAAAAAAACCCTCGCACATTTGCCTCACCACCGAAACAAAAAAATCACTAGTAAAAATATATGTAGGAGATATGTGGGCCAAGTTCGTTGAGCAGTCGCTGTACCTACTTTGATAACGGTAAGGGGCTGCGGAAAGTCGCTTCCACCCACCAGTCGAAAGCCCCATGGCGTATTGTCGAACTTCGTGAACTTTATGTTGACCAGCGCCATGTCGTTCTACATCTACAACAAAACATGAAGACTGTATTTTGCGTTCATCGAAACTTGGAGGACGACGAGCGGGGGATGCGCGACAGTAGTCACGGAAGAAATAGTCGGACGGAGGAGTGAGGGGCTCTCGAAAGCTCTCTCTCCCGTAAAGCGATCCGCTCGTTCGGGGCATACCAAATCGGCTCACGTATTGATTACACCCTCAACTCTTTCGACTGAGTGACGAGTGACGTTAAGGCGATGTGACACTCCTTTCTCCCCGCCCGACCCGTGCTCGGTCGGTAACAAAAACTGTAATTTTTTTTCACTCGTTCTTCCCGTTTTCGGCTAAAAGCAAATTCTCACATGGGGCGGACATGGAGACAGCTTCGTGTAGGAATTTTTTTCTAAGCGTCCAGGCTCAGCATCGTCGAAAAAATTAATTGCAGTTTTTTATACCGACAGCGGTATTTCACATTCTCTTAACCCTTTGGAGCACGGTATATCACACGTGACATCACCTCTTTAAATTCGGAAAAAATGCAATAGCAACCAAACGATGTATTTTAAACTTCATACTAGTAAAAAAAATAAATTGTTATACTTCAAAGGGTGAAACACTCATCGAAGTGTTTCACCCAAAAAGTCATCTGCACTCTCAATAGGCCCGAACGTCGAGTACCTCCGATCTTACAGCGTAATCCTCGGAGTTACGTAATCATCCCCTCGAATCGAAGATTCCCGACCGATCGGATTACCCATCGAGTTCTCACGATCGAACTATCTCATACTTTATATAAAAAAAATTAAAGCCCAAGATGCGCCGCGCCCAAGGATTTTCGTTGTGTCCGACACCGACGCGATCACGGCCGATTACGTAATCGGCCGATCCTTCTATTATTAATGACGACGGTCGAACGGCGATTTTTGCACAACATTGTCCCGAGGGTCGTGTAATCGTCGGAGCGTTTATAAGCGATCGGCCGGTCTCGCATCGTTTGTACAATGTCTGTGGCAGGGCGCATCGAAGTCGCCCCCGTCGCCCTCGTACTCTTCTTCTTCCTCTCTTCTTGGCGAAGAGGACTATGCCTCGGAGCCGAGCATGTGTTGCGAACGCGGAAGCTCCGTCGGGGTTGTTATCGCTTCCGTGTAACATCGTGCGTAGACGCGGACGCGCTTCTCGCGAACGCGTCTCGGCTCCGAACCTCCCGCGACTTCCGGTACCGGAAGCGACGGACCTGTCCTCGCTATGTCTACACACTGCGTACAATAGTGTCGTTATACTTGCCAGCGACTTTTCGTTTTGTATCGAATGATTCTCGGTGCTGATGTTGTTATTTTGTTAATTTTTTTTTTACTGCTGCCGATGGTCACTTCCGGTACGGCGTTGCATTCGCGACGCTCATCGAACTCACACCGAAACCCGGACGGGGATAGATAAACTTCTCGCACTCTGATCGGTGAACTGTGCGATGTCTGTTGGGTTCCGAACGATCAGCGCCGGAGAGTAGTAGCCTCGGCGAGGAACACTCGACGGACGAAACGGTGTCACGATAAGCTTTGCCAAAGGCAATCAGCAGTCGTCCCCTCGCCACAAATACCCACCCACCCCGCACGCCACACACGAGAAGAGAGCAACCGCAGGCTCGATCTATTTACTGATCGATTCTATTTCCGATCGTGCCACGATCTCGTTATTCGTTACCGAGGCGTCGAGGACGTTAGCACGCGAAGAGACGCGTCCCTCGACGTGCCCGATGGTAATTGCAACGTAACTTATGATTTCGTACGAGTCCGATGGCTCTGGCCGGCGGCGAAGGTCGCGGTACAGTTTCGGGGATTCATCGCCGTTTTGCGTTATTGCGAGGGTTCGTTGGGATGGAGAAAAGAGAGGATTCGTATAACTTCTGAGCTTTGCGAGATTGAACTCTGATAACGATGGGAATAGGAGAGAACGGGACAAAACGGACCTTTTTTATATTTATCTTTACGCTATAAAAATAAATATAAAAAAATGGTCCGTTTTGCCCCGCGCTCTGATATTCCCATAGTTAACGAGCCCGTTTTGTTTGTCTCGCTATGGACGAAGAAATGATTTTTTTAAATGCGATGATGTTTGATCCTGCGAAATAACATGTATTGCAAATACCGGCGTATCCGACCATTTGGTAGCTTGGTATTAAAATAGATTCGGCAAATTTATTTGTATCAAGTAAATCCTATTATACTTGACAATTATACTTTTGCGGTATCTCGGTTTTTATTTAATTTTAAAAAAGTCTAAATTCGTACCTCATTCTTAAGTTTTCTCTGCCGAAAACTCTCAAGAATAATTGAAAATACTCAACGTTAAATCATAAATAAATCGGACACTCGACCTGCCCGATTGTAATGGCAACGTAACTTATGATTTCGGTCGCTCTAGCCGACGGCGAGGGTCGCACAACAGTTTCGGGGATCCATCGCCGTTTTGGGTTATTGCATTGGCGGAACGATGGAGCGTTCGTTGATATGGAAGAACGAGGGGATTGGTATAATTTTTTAGCTTTGCGAGATTGAACTCCGTTGACGATGAAAACACTGGAGTGCGGGGCAAAACAGACCATTTGTTTTTTCTTTTAACATTTATTTTTACATCGCAAAAAGAAAGTTTCATCGCGAATGGAGGGCACGAGCCCATTTTGTATTCCTCTCGAGAAAAAAACGATTTTTTTAGTGCGGTGAAGTTTGATTCAATGAAATAAATTTGTTGGGCCGGTATTAAAATAATGCGGCAAATTTATTTGTATCAAATAAATCCTATGACGGATAGGGAACATAGGGAACATAATTTCCTATATTCGAGATACATTTGCAGTATCTGGTTTATTATTTATAAAAAAAACGTATTAATTCGAACATTATCCTTAATCTTTCACTATCGAAAAGCCTCCGGAACGCTTGAAAATACTAAATCATGAATGGTACGTCGAGATTCTTCTTGCCGTGTCCCACGTACAGAGAACCGTAGTGCGGCGAATTGACTCTGTGGTAGAACGTCATTCCCGGCCAATACAAGCTCTGAAGAACCGCCAAGCTGCCGCCCTGGTGGATCTGGAGATTCCAACATCCTGAAAAAAAGTAAACTGTTTCGTATTAAATTTCATGTTCATTAAAATTTCTTCACCGCCGATTATCCGGTAAACAATTTTTCCGCACCCTTGGGCACGTCCGTGTCGATGGAATCGAGAAAGTCGACGGCGTAGTTGTAATCGGGCCGTGTTAACAAATTGGTGCTCCACTTTTGCTGCGGCGCTCGTGCGTGCAAATAAGATTTCTCGTCGACAGACTCCGACGGACTCAGACCTTCAAATGCCAGGTTTTCTATAATCTCGCCGGTCGGACGCTTGAACCAACCCCCTCGAGGAATTATCATTGCGTCCTCGTTGATAAGTTCGACTATCGCTGACAAACGATCTTCTTCCTTCAACTCTTTCGGTACTAGACCCTGCGCAACGTGCAATCAATATTCTAGATAATATCCTTGAAAGACGGTGATATATCATCATCATTGCCTGAACGTGAAAAAAAAGTATGTGCGAAGATAATATTAAAAAATATATTTAATTAATGTTTTTAATATACTTTTTTAAATATTATTTTTTGCAATTTTTTTTACATTTGCCCGGATATATCCATCACGTATAGCTCAAAATATATTAAGGATGTTGGAGCGCTTCACACTAGTCAAATGAGTGGAACATTTTCAGAATCAATTATACAAACTTTTACGAATCCATTGATTATAGTGGATGGTTATTTATATCACAGCAGATGTCCTTAGACTAGAAAAACATTAATTGCAATGGATTTGCAGAAATATTATTTGGATTGCGCTAATTTCCCAAAAGGTACATATTCGTCCAGTTTTTTCAAAGAATAATCCGAAACTTTTGCTCGGTTTTGATGTATCACTGCTTATTCTCTTCCCTGAAAGATGGCTCTCCGAATTCGGCCGTCTAGATAGTATTAGATAGTACTTTCGTTTAAAAATGACAGCTGTTTGTTTATGAAGGAATTTAGTCAGTGGATAAACAAAAGGCTGTCATTTAAAAACAGAAAATACTATCGAATAATCTGGACGGTGAATTCGTAGAGCATCTTTCAAAGAAGAAAATGAGCCGTGATGCATCAAAATCGAAAAAAAATTACAGACTATTCTTTGAAAAAACTGAACGAATATGTACTTTTTTCGGAAATCAGCACAGACCAGTTAATATTTTTGCAAATCGATTGCAATTAATGTTTTTTCTAGGTTGATAACATCTGCCGTAATACAAACAACCATTCATTATAATCAACAAATGCGTAAAAGTTTGTATAAACGACTTTAAAAATGTAGCACTCATGTGACTAGTGTGAAGCGCTCCAACCGCCTTAATTGTACACTATTTTTCTTAAAAAGTATATTTTATATGTGGAAAATATATTTTCGCTTATACTTTTTTTTTCATGGGGGTATCGATTTTTTTTACATTGAAGAGTTTCGACGAATCTTCGTTATCTTCGTTGGGCGGAAACGGAGGATTCATGTTGAAAACATTGGTAACCGTTGACGGATCGCCCTCGAAAGCAGTAACCGCTAGAGGAGCCAGAAACCGACCGCATTTGTTGGACTTCGGCATAAGTAACCACTCCAGACAGTCGAGACTGAAGAAGAATCATAAATATCATCACCCTGAAGATATCTGCATGAGACTAAATTGCATCGAGTATAACGGCTGTATTTTGCATCACACAAACTTTCGGGCAAGTTCACTTAGAATCCGGTGCGGTGGTCTAGTGGTTAGCGTGCTTGCCTCTAAGACCTAAGCATCGGGTGGTCGACGGTTCGATTCCCGGCTTTGTATGTTTCGACGAGAAGGGAAAAAAACATGGACGAGACGAAGCTCCAGATATATACATCGGACACTCGCACACGGTAACTCCAAGTGTGAGTGTCGGATGTATATAGCTGTACTCCATTGTTTTCATTCTCGGTGAGACGCGACGAAAGTCCGACGTCGGG
>JAPYZD010012068.1:0-10020 GCA_030522725.1 Ichneumoninae sp. B BG-2022a
AAATTAGTCTTTTCAATGCCTATAATAAGTATGCATTTTTTCAGATTTTTATAACAATGGGAAGTGTTTGCAATTCTTGCCCGAATTTCTCGAATTTAGACGGAATGAACAGCACTCGCTCCAATCTCCTTAATGGGCATAAATTTGTGTTTCGAACATTTTGCAAACGGTCCAAGGGTTTTTAGCGATGTGTGTATGCATATGTGTGGATGCATATGTGTTTATCCGTTGTACAAACGAATGTTGTACAAACGAATTGACCAATCTGGCTGCAATTCCACGTAGTTCTCGTATATTGCTTGTGATGATCCACTAAGGTTTTAATCGGTTTAACGCGAAAGTGTCAAAAAAGAGATTTTGAAATACTTTTACAATTTTCATGAAAATTGATGTCGGATTTCAGATTTTAAGAGATTTTGAATAAACGAAACAAAATGTTGGGTCTCTAAATTTCGTAAATTTAGAACTATAATCTTAGAAATGGTCACAAATATAATATATCGACATAGGATCTTTTCTATCGAATTTGGCCGAAATTTATTCAAGCTGTTAGAATTTGTGAAATTTTGAGTTTTTTTTTAAATTACTAAAAAATGCTCCAATTCAAGTAAACATTAAGGTATTGAGCCCCAATTTCAACAGTATAATTTTCTTGAAAATCGATGTCTGATTTGACATTTCAAAAGATTTGGAATTCTCGAAAAAATGGCGTTGGATCTTTAACTTTCGTAAATTTAGAACTACTAAAATCTGGAAAATTCGGTATCGAATTTGACCGAAATCCTGTCCAAGCAGTTGGGTTTTATGAACTTGTGAGTTTTTTTAGATTGAAACATGGAGGTATAGAGTTCAAATTTGGAGTCTCAATGGATTAACACTGCAATGTTTGGTATTACATTTAGCGAAAAATGGATCTTCTCTTTACAAATTTTATAAGATTTTGGCTTCTTTTTTACAGCCCTAGAGCAACCGGAACATAAAATGATAGATTGTTGTCCAACTTTGATGATAACAACTTTTTTTATTTCCTATGTCAACAGGAAGCAGCGACGACGGAACGCAGGTCGTCAAGAAAGAGAAGAAATTCGACGACAAGAATCCGCTAAGGCAAAGCGTAAGTTCATCCTAACAAATTTCTCTAAAAACGTTTTCACATATATATAATATATACAGAAAAATAGAAATTAAATAAACCCGGGAATGTATACAAAAAAAGTATTGAAGACAGTAGCATAATGCAATATATATATATAGCTGTTACGTAACGTTACTATTTACGGGTCCTATCCCTTTAGTCAATTCATTGCACGAGCGTTGTGTACATTTTTTTATTAAGCATATTTTTAAAATCATTCTATCCTGCAGAAATTCGTATTATTCGAAAAAAATGTCGAATATTCGGAATAAATTCGAATCGAAGTTATTCGAGTTTTTGAATTATTCGCATAGCCCTAATATAAATATATAAAAATTTCATGGTGAATAAATAAACACATTGTCGAATTGCAGACGAGCGCGAAATTTCGCAAGCAGAGGACGACGGAGAATGCCGAGAGCAGCGATGAGGAGGGCATATCGGTGTGCTACAAGAGTAAGCGGACTCCGATGCCGGCCGGTCCGAGCGATCAGGGAGCGACGGCGATCCTCGAGACCGAGACCGAAGTCGCCAAGGACGCTCAGGCTATATTCGAGAAGGCCCAGAAGATAAACGAAGAATTGGAGGGCAAAGAGGACGACAAGATCTATCGGGGTCTGAACAATTACACTCAGTACTACAAGAAGAAAGACACGGCTGCGGGCAACGCTTCGAGCGGCATGGTCCGCAAAGGACCGATCCGCGCGCCCGCCAATCTCCGAGCTACGGTCCGATGGGACTATCAACCGGACATCTGCAAGGATTACAAAGAAACTGGATTCTGCGGTTTCGGCGGTACGAATTTATTTCGCAGCGCAAAGAAATAAAATAAATGCTTTTTCTGCATTTTTTTCATTTATTTATTAACAATTAATGTTTATTAATATTTATTTGATTCATTATTATTATTATTGATTCATTATAAACTGTACAGAAAAGTGCGACACTTGTACAATCTGCTTCTTGTTAACTGCATATATTTTTCTTATCTTATAACTTGCTCTAAATTCTTGTGAATTCTTTAAAATTATTACGAATCATTTATATTATCGTCATTAATCATTAATATTTTAATATTTATTAATATTCATTTTATTAATTATTAATAAATGATGTTTATTAATAGTTAATGAAATAAATGCTGAATCTGTACATTTTTTACGGATTTATTTTTTCATTATATATTTTTTTGTCACAGACAGTTGCAAGTTTCTGCACGACCGATCGGACTACAAGCTCGGCTGGCAACTCGAGAGGGAGGCGGCGTCAGGCGAGTACGACAACAGCGGCGACGAGGACGACAAGAAGTACGAGATCGACAGCGACGAGGACAATCTGCCGTTCAAGTGCTTTATATGTCGAGAGACATTCACCGATCCTATCATCACTAAGTACGCTGAGATAACGAGTTATCATTAAAAATGTTTTTTATCTTGCTTGAACTTTCGGCAATGGCCAGCGCGTGTGTAGAAAAAAAGGTCGAGATGTCGGACCGACATTTTTAATGAGTGTTTGTCGCCTACGAACGACTAAAGAAATCGCCCCAACCGGTCTCGGCTCCATTTTTATCGTCCCGACTTTTGGGCTCCGTTTTTATTAATCGTGTAACTTTGCTACTTAAAAAAAAGAATTTTAATGAACGTTTGTCTTATCGGCGACTAAAGAAATCATCTCAATGGGTCTTGACGATTTAACTTTTAATAGTGATTTTCTCTCAATTTTAATTAATCAAGTAACTGTGCTACTTTAAAAGAAAATATTTTTAATGAGCATTTGTCTTATCCGCAACTGAAGAAATCATTCCAGTGGGTCTTGGCAATTTAATTTAAATTTTCAATCTTTTTAATTTTTACATTAAAAAATTTATCGGCATTTGTCTTATCGGTGACTAAAGAAATCATCCCGATAGGTTTTGGCAATTAACTTGTATTAGTAATTTTGTCTCCACCTTTTATTAATCGAGCAACTTTGCTATTCAATTTTACTTCTTAATTTTTTGCAGATGCAAGCATTATTTCTGCGAGAAATGCGCCCTCGAGCAGTACAAGAAGAGCACGAGGTGTTTCATCTGCAACGCTCAGACGAACGGAGTCTTCAATCCCGCTAAGGAACTCATCGCGAGAACGAAACTCGAGACGGAGAACGCGGCAGCCGAGGGAGCCGCAAACGACGACGACGACGACGACGACTAAGTTGAATAATCGTAAGAATCTTAAATTTTGCCCCTCCAAAAAAATAAAAAAATGTCTTAACGTTTTTCTCAATTGTCGTCAATACAGCCTTGCCACGCTCATTTCCGCTCGGGAGAAACCCAGCCTCGAATCTCAAAAAAAAAAATCTCAAACACCCTCAAACGATTTTTTATCTCGAGTTTCAAACAAAAATTCCCCGACAATGTTTCAAAGCTTCGGCGCAGGGAACGCGAATTTCTTTTTTTTCCTGCGTTACATTCCGTCCCGGTACTCGAAGATACGTCGATTAGATAATGGATCTTTCGTTCAAATATTGATTAACAATATCTCGAACGATCGTGCGATAAATCGGAAGAATACTCGGCAAGTTTTTTTTTTTCTTTCATCTTTTATTTGATTTGATTTTATTTTACTTTATTTATTATTGTTCACTATCTTCTCTACATTTCTTTTGTTCCAGCGCTCGAGCGTCGCGAAGCCCGAGCAGTAATTTCTGTTCCGTCGTTCCCCACTCTTCGAATCTAATTTGCCAAATGCATTTGTCCTTTGTTAACGCGCGCCGAATAGTGCGCCCCCGCGGAACGAGCGAGAGCCATCAGTGCGAGCCCCGGGACTTTGAACTAATTCGCTTGCTCGTCTCGTTTTATACTCGCGCGCGAGGGCGGACGAAACGATCGGACGAGAGGCGGCGAGCCGCGCTCGGGGAACGCACACGATCACGGTGCGTGGGGCCAGAAACCCGCGTGCTCCTCGACTCGACGGTCATTACCGGACGTTAGTACGCTCCAACGACGCCGAGAGAACGCGTACGAGTCCCAGCAATTTATCGCCTCGCTTTTTTTAACGATTCATTTATTTCATTTTATTTCATTCGTCGAAACGTTACTTCGCACTTTTGTATTTCCCGCGCTCGTATTTTCTCCACGGATTTTCCGTCTCTCGTTTCGAACTATCGAGAGGCAATCTTAAAGTCAATTCTTCCGTAGTACGGATATTAAAAATCGTAAAACTTAATATCGTAAATTTAAACAAAACGTAAAATACAAAAAGCAGAAAATTTAAAAATCGGGAGATAAAAAAATTTCGCGCGTTATTCGAGAGTGGCAACCGAGCGTGACGACTTACGATCTGGGATTCCGAGAAACTGTCGGGATATATCAGAGAGAAGAACTGCGGACATTAACCTCGGGTAATGATAAACGAACGTGTAATCAGCCGAACGGGGACGAATTTAATTCCATTAGTGATTAATTCGGGTCGATCCGAGGCTCGTCAAAGTTCACCGTTGGCAAAGCCGCCGACGGTTCGCCTCTTCGTGCTCGCCGTGGAGTGATCGAAATTATCCGCTTTTCTATTTTTATTTACTTTAAAATAATTTTTATCGCGGCGACGATATAGCGCCGATGAAAAAAAAGTTCCACGTGCAGATATCGAACAATGGACTCAAGCTTGTGAATATTAATAGGAGAGAAACAAAGAAGCTGACTCGCACATATCTATTTGTGTTTTTTCTTTTTTTTCTTTTTTAATGAATTTATGAATGAATCGTGCGATCGTACTTGCCGAAAAACAACTGCGATACGCCAACCGGAGGTCGCATAACGGTCAGTAAACTAGATATATGTGTTACAAAATAGACATAAATTATTACCGAGGAGAACGGAGACATCTTATATTAAACCTAAAAACTTAAACCTGAAAAAGTAAACCTAAAAACTTAAACCTGAAATTTAAACCTAAAATTTATCCTAAAATTTGATCCTAAAATTTAATCCTAAAATTTATCCTAAAATTTATCCTAAAATTTATCCTAAAATTTAATCCTAAAATTTAATCCTAAAATTTATCCTAAAATTTGATCCTAAAATTTGATCCTAAAATCTAATCCTAAAATTTAATCCTAAAATTTAATCCTAAAATTTAATCCTAAAATTTAATCCTAAAATTTAATCCTAAAATTTAATCCTAAAATTTAATCCTACCTAAAATTTAATCCTAAAATTTAATCCTAACATTCGAACCTAACTTTTAAACCCAACTTTTAAACATATAAATGTTTAAACCGAACATTTCACATTTAAACCTGATATTTCACATTTAAACGTAACATTTGAATCCGAAATTTGACCTTCAAATGCAAACCGAAAATGGAAGAAAAAAATGGTCATTCCTATCGTTTTAATAAAAAAATTGTTCGCAAAGAAATCTGTCCTAAAACTGGGGGCCCTTGACGAGAACGATGGGGATGAAAGCACGCCACCGGCACTTGTACATTCAGTCACCAGAGGGAGATCGTAGTCGATAATTTATCGACGGACGAGAGCACATTCGGTATTAAACAGTAGTTACGAATATTGAGGAATTTTTTGTTTGGCATGCAAAAATTTGCCTCCGACCGAGAGGGGCAGAGTCGGGCGGCACGCAAATGTACTAACGTGCGGAAAACAATCGTGAGTTCTGCGCCGTCGAGCTGCGCCGGTATAGATAGTTCCAAGGGCGGGCAGGGGGCGCGGGGGGGGGAGAGGGGGCGGGATGACCGCGCGAGACGCAGGGTCGACGTGCGACTGCGGGATAGTAAGCCCCAGCGTTTTCAGAATCGATACAAACGATGTTTCCCACGTACCACAGGCCGTGGAAAATGTCATCTCGATACGCGACGAGAGCTATCTCCATCCCGGCCACATATCAGTTGTGAAGACGAAACTTAAACTCGTCGCGTGTTTTTTTCGTCTCAGCGTCGGGGAACTCGCGTCGAGCACGACGATGCGACGGGAGAGTTGAAGTTTGACGACAAAGGAACCTCCGAACGTTTCGACGAATTCGCAAGTTAAATCGTGCACGAAAAAAAAAGGAAAAATCGCGATACGCTTTCGTGCCGTCGAAATGTACACGGATAGACGAGGGAGGATGCGCGAGGAGGGGATGAGAAAGCAGGATAAGAAAAAAAGTGCATCCACGTAAAACCTTTAAAAAAATATCGTTTCGTACGAAACTAAATAATCAACAAAGCTTCCGACTAACGCTAAACGAGCGCAAGTAAACTACGTAATCTTTAGTTTATATATAAACGAGAGAAGATATATAGTTATAATAGACGCGTTAAGTTTTGCCAGAGAGAATAAAAAGGGAAAACCTGTTCGATTAATTTCGGCGAGATAAAAATTGTATAAAAAAAAAAACAAGCATCGCTCGTTGCGGTCTGCGATGTTTATTCGGCGATGAGAACGCAGCGGACGTGGTGGAACGGGTAGAGGTAGAATCGCCGATAACGCTTTCGTTGCGGAGATGTGTGCGTTTTTTATTTTCGCTACGAAACTTCGTTACCGATCGAGCGACGGTGATTTTATCGAACGGCCGTAATGTGACTATCGACGGTGAGCCTTTTGTTTCGGAATTAGTGAGGTTCTTTTTTTGTCTATTATTTTTTTGGTTGATAATAAATTATATCGATTTTCGTCGAACGGGGGTCGATCTTTAGTGTTTTGAACGGTAATATCGTTTCATCGAAAATACGCAAACCAGGTCAGTGCGGATAGGAACAAAAATTTTACGGTAATTCTTAGAATAATTAAGGATTATTTTTATTAGCTATAAGTTTTTTGTTTTCTTATCCTAAAACAAACAAAAAAAACCTTCCTCTCGGACGATCGCATTTACGTCGTTTCGCAGACGATCGCGACGATTGACTCTTCGAATCTTCGAATCTCGGATCGAGATTAACTTAATGAAATTAATCGGCCCTTTCGCCAGGGAAGAAAAATCGCTTCGATCGCTGCGAAATCGAATTGAGTTGCACGAACCCGCGCGGCGAAGCCTGTTAGTTGAAACTCGTATAGGGTAGATAATTGTAAATCGACATGTGTCTTTCCTCACCCCCTCCCCCCCTCCTTCCGTTAAAGCCTGCTTCTACCGTAAAATTATGTGACACCGACTGCCACGATAAACCCCGAGCGATATCATCGGGGAACACTGTTTTACCGACCGGGTGACATTGACACCGATCGAGGCCGTCACGCGCCACAACCCACGCAACATTACTGTTTCGAGGACATCACGATACCACCCCTACAATGCAGTCTCGTCACATTATTATTATTTTTTTTTCTTCCTTCAGTATGCTTTTATACGAGCAACCATTCATTTTCCTCGAGTTTCATCGATATCATTTAAACACGGCAATAACAAACTTCCCTGTAATAAAAAATTAACGGTAATACATTTATTAATACGTTAGAAAATAAATTTCATATTAAATTTAATAATAAATATTACAATGAATATTATAATGAATATTATAATAAATATTATAATAAATTCGATAATAAATTTGGTAATAAATTCCCTGCAATAAAAAAATATATACGGGACTTTGAAATCTCGAAAGCGTAAACTCTTGTGACCTTGAAATCGCACTACCGGGTCAACGGGCTTAGGACGGTTGAGAATTTGTAATGTATATAAATGAATGAAAAATTGCTACTACTTATGTCCTCCGGAATGATTCTTATGCCGTTGGGTGATGTCGGATTCGCAAGATACCCCATTCAGATACGTAAATGTTCATTTCCGTGGGACACGAACGATGTGAAGTTCGGAACAATTGAACGTGTGTACGACCCTCTTCTGTAATATTTAAGCAGATGAGTATGCCATTTACTTTCCTCGAGTTTCATCGATATCATTTAAACACGGTAATAACAAATTTTCCTGTAATAAAAAATTAATAATCAATTCTCCCGTAATAAAAAATTGTTTATCCGACCTTAAAACTTCGAAACTTAAAACTCTTGAGACCTTGGAATCGCAGTAAAGGGAAAACGCTCGGTCTTCGGACTATTGAGCATCTTTTATGTACAGAAATAAATAATCAAAACTCCTCTTCTGTAATATTTAAGCAGATGAGAATGCCATTTACTTTCCTCAAGTTTTATCGATATCATTTAAACACGGTAATAACAAATTTTCATGTAATAAAAAAATTATTAATAATAAATTTCACTGTAATAAAAAACTGTCTATGCGACCTTAAAACTTCGAAACTTAAAACTCTTGAGACCTTGGAATCGCAGTAAAGGGAAAACGCTCGGTCTTCGGACTATTGAGAATCTTTTATGTACAGAAATAAATAATCAAAACTCCTCTTATGTAATATTTAAGCAGATGAGAATGCCATTTACTTTCCTCGAGTTTTATCGATATCATTTAAACACGGTGATAACAAATTTTCATGTAATAAAACATTATTAATAATAAATTTGCCTGTAATAAAAAAAATATTAATAATAAATTTCATTGTAATAAAAAACTGTCTATGCGACCTTAAAACTTCGAAACTTAAAACTCCTGAGACCTTGGAATCGCAGTAGAGGGAAAACGCTCGGTCTTCGGACTATTGAGAATCTTTTATGTACATAAATAAATAATCAAAATTGCTGCTACTTATGTCCACCGGAATGAACCTCATGACGTTGAGCAATATCGGATTCGCCAGATACCCCATTCAGATACGTAAATGTTCATTTCCGTCGGACGTAAACGCCGCGCCGTTCGGAAAATTGAGCGTGTGTTCGTCCCTCTTCATAATATTTAAGCATGTGGATATATCACTAATTTTTCTCTAGTTTCATCGATATTGTTTAAACACGGTAATAGTATATTTACCCGTAATCAAAAAGTTATCAATAATAAATTTAATACTGTTTTCCTGCAATAAAAAATTATCCGACCTTCGAACTTCGAAAGCGAAAACTCTCGTGACCTTGAAATCGCACTACCAGCACTCGAGCTCGCGACTATCGAGAATTATCTAAATATCTTTAACAAATAAAAAATTTAATACATTTAAAAAATAAAGAAATTTATAAATTTGATAAATACATTTTTTTATACATTTGATAAAAAAATGTAATGCAATTAATTAATAAAAAATTTAATACATTTAAAGAATAAAAAATTTGATAATTTTTTTTTATTTCGCCTCATGTCCACCCTAACGGTCCTCATGCCGTTGGGCAATATCGGATTCCCCAGATACCCCAGTCAGATACGTAAATGTTCATTTTCGTGGGACACGACGACGTGCCGTTCGGAAAATTGAGCGTCCCTCATCTATAATATTTAGGCACGCGAATATATCACTAATTTTTTTCTAGTTGCATCGATATCGTTTAAACACGGTAATAGTATATTTACCCGTAATCAAAAAATTATAGATAATACATTTTCCTGCAATAAAAAATTATCCGACCTTCGAACTTCGAAAACAAAAACTCTCGTAACCTTGAAATCGCACTACCGGCACTCGAGCTCGCGACTATCAAGAATTATCTAAATAACTTTAACAAATTAAAAAATTGTATACATTTAATGAATACAAAATTTAATACATTTAATAAATTTAAAAAAAAATTATAAATTTGATAAATACATTTTTTTATTCATTTGATTAAAAAAAAGTAATGCAATTAATGAATAAAAAATTTAATACATTTAAAAAGTAAAGAAATTTATAAATTTGATAAATACATTTTTTTATACATTTGATAAAAAAATGTAATGCAATTAATGAATAAAAAATTTAATACATTTAAAACGTAAAGAAATTTATAAATTTGATAAATACATTTTTTTATACATTTGATAAAAAAATGTAATGCAATTAATGAATAAAAAATTGAATACATTTAAAGAATA
>JAPYZD010012081.1:0-13046 GCA_030522725.1 Ichneumoninae sp. B BG-2022a
GTGTGTTCCGCTCTCCCCCCTTTCGAAGAGCGGAAAAGTAGTGTATAGAGATTCGCGCGAAGAAGCGAAAGAGCCGCCTTGCGGCAGGGTTTGTCGATGTTACGCCCTGCGGGGGTCGAGGGGTCGAGAACGCCTGTCGATACAGCGTCATTTCCGGCGGTACGAGCTCACTTCCGGCCGGTAAATTCCGGTTGCACGGCAGCTTCGATCGTGCTTTCGCGAGCAAACCCGCGCCGGGGTTAAGGGTTGAGGGGCGGGGGTGGGGTTTGGGGGGGGGGGGTTGAGAGGGTTTTTCCTCACCCCCTTCTCTGACACCCGTCTGGCGAAATGCTCCTCTCGCAGCCGGTCCACACTCGGCACGCACGCATTCCCCCCCCCCTCCCCCCACCTTTGCGCCCCACTGCAGCTTTATAGTTTCGCGGATTATTGTCGACGTTGGCCCGAGTGACTGCGGTTGCAGTGTGCGAGTGCGTTCTCGAAAGTTTCTCGAATGCGCAACACCAGACCCACATTTGCATTGTAAACAAATTGAACTTTTAACTCGCGTAATGCGTTTCGCGGCGAGGTTTGTTGCGAGGCTCATCTTACCGAAATGTAACTGCTTCAATGTTCGACCGTTCGTGAGACGGCTTTTCTCGGCGCGAGGAGAGCATCGCGGAAACTGCGAAAATTAGACTCGGAGTGGAGTGTTGTTTCCAAGAGCTTTGTAACAACATTGACCGTATTTCGGACGATTCGCAAAGTGTGCAAACATCTTTTACTCGCCAATTGTTACGGTCAGTTGCATCCGTGATGTACTTAGAATAATCTGGGCGTGAGATTTCTCGTATTGCCATATTGCCGTATGGCATGTGAGGAGATTCCCATCTCTGGACGGCTTAGAACACGTAGCATAAGATGTACTAAGGATACTTAGAACTATACATACATAGAATACTCAGAACGGTCCGTACTTAGAATACTTAGAACTGCATATGCTTATGATGCTTAGAACTGCATATGCTTATGATGCTTAGAACTGCATATGCTTATGATGCTTAGAACTGCATATGCTTATGATGCTTAGAACTATACGTACTTAGAATACTTACAACTGTATATGTTTATAATACTTAGAACTATACGTGTTTCGAATACTTAGAACTATATCTACCCAGAATACTTGGAATGATGCATACTTGGGGCATTTAGGTATATATGGATTACTTAGAACAATATATACTTAGAACTGTTCGAATAATCTATACTTAGAGCACATACACTAACATGTGCACGGGATCGTTAGAACGGCACGCGTTTATAAAAGTGCACGCTTAGAACACGTGGAATGCCATGCACTTAGAAGACCTAGAATACTTAGACTTAGCTGGAACTGAGAATACTTAGCGGTTAGATTACTGGGTCGTTATAAGATGTTCTAAGTACTTGTGCTACTAAGAATATCCTAGAGCGGTCGGGTCATACACATACTTAGAAAGCTTGAAATAAATTAGTGCATTTAGGGCTGGGAGACTTTTACGGGAATCGACAAATAATTGACACCTGGGAGCGGTTTCTTCGAAAACTTAGTGTATTTAGAGATTAGCACTTTCATAGAGATTAGCCCATGGTCATAGCAGGGCTTTGACCATGTGGACATAACATTTTCGGGACATGGGACGGTTCTTAGGGACTTTTTTATCTGGACTTAGAATGCATAGAATAATATATACTTAGAATACTTAGCATTATTTGTGGAATTGGAGCTGAGATGGAGGTGCCTTAGGTGGATGGACAATTATTGGCGGCTGGGAATGAATCCTTGCGGGACAATCGGAGAACAATCGGAGCTCGGGAGGCCTTTTTGCTTTTACGCAATTTCAATGAGCCGAACCATCGTCCTGCACGTCTCTTTCCTCGGTCCTCCCGCTTCTCTCGACAAGCCGCTCGCTTTATTTCCGTCCTAATAAGAAAAGTGGAATAAACGCACGGGAATTTGTCTCATTACTTTTTCATGTTTTTTCGCTTATTTTATTTACATAGTCGTATTCACTACTTTCTTTTACGGAATGGTAAAAAATAAAAATAGAGGTGACCAGGATTACGTGAGGAATTTCATTTGAAATTTTGCTTTCTCATATAGAGTTTTATGCGCAAAGTACATAGCAGAATTAAATCGGGCAAAATGAACTATTTTCACGTATCTCCCCACTTTAAAACATGTTTCTTTTCTGGTATTAATTTATTATCGCGGATTAATGTATTAATATGTATTATGATTGAATTTGAACTATTATCGACACTGTGCGACATAAAATAAAGATAAATTCCCCGAGTTATACAAAACCGAAGAGAACCCCGTAAAATTGCACATTCAGCTGTCGGATAATAAATGAATCAGTAGGCTACTCGTCTCTTTTCTTGTGCAAACTCGGGGCTTTGGGCATTTCTGCAGAATGGTTAATCTCCGCGTCTGGTGAGAGTAAACTGGTCGTAGTTCTCGTCGTCGTCCAGAGTCTCGTTCCTTCCACCATTGTCCGTTGTTAAGGGTCCCTTTCCCTCTCTATCTCGCTTCTCTTTCATTCCAACTGTGTAATGCTGAGGTCCGCAACCTCTTCGCGTGTTGGTAACAAGCCGTGGTCTACCACAATGCCTTCTCGACGGGTTCCAGGGGTACTGGACGAATTGATATTGTTCTTGAAAATTGAGTTTCCACGAGACTCCGTTTCTTCTCCTCCGTCTTCAGAGGAATTCTCTTCTGCGACAAACATAACGTTACAACAATGCGACTTGAACTGTCGACGCGAAAAAACTAAGAGGACGCCGTCGCACTGTGAAGGGTGTATTAGCCACGACGAGATGTGGGCGCTAGAGGGAGGGGATGGGTAGAGTGGCTCGCTGAGAAATAAAATTGACGATTTAGGGTGGATATTTGATTTAGAAATTCAGATCAATTGGGATTGTGAGATTATGAAAAGTTTAATTTCAGAAAAATTGAAAATTTTCAGTACTCCAGAAAATTTAAACGATTGGATCAATTTTTACCAAATTTAATACGAAACATTGTACAGTGTTAGTCCATTCCCATGTCAAACTTAAGCTCAATACCTCCATGTTTACTCAAATTAGACTCTTTTTGGTAATTTTAGAAAATAATTAAAATTCCATAAAATCTGATCCCTTCGGTAGATTTCGGCCAAATTCAATACCAAAGGACTTTGATAAAAATACTATATTCGTGTGCAGTTTTATGACGATAGCTCAAAATTTGCGAACGTTAGAGCTACCACAGACTTTTTTCTAAAATTTCAAATTCCCGTAAAATCCCCAAACGGGTCGCAATCTTCATGAACATTACACCGAAGGAAGAGACTCGACCACTCTACAAGTGTACAAAATTTCAACCCGCTATCTGAGGAAGTTTCCGAGTTATAGTCGTTCTAAGCGATGCTCGCTGTCACACACACACACACACACACACACACACACACACACACACACACACACACACACACACACACACACACACACACACACACACACACACACACACACGCTCGCACGCGCACACGCGCACACGCGCACACACACACATACATCCGGATGCGAGCTAAAAATCACATTTCTCGACGTTTTCGACCATTTTTAGTACGAATTAAAATCTCGAAAAAAAATGTTTTCACGAAAATCCAATGTGACTGAATTTCCCGTCGACCTCCCAACGGGTTAATGTTAACGACCTCCTCGTACGACTGTCCCAATGATAGTTGTGAAATTTAATATTGGCCACGTGACTTTTTCCGGTTTTATCGAGGCTATTATTCGATCTCGTGGGACGATGGGAGCGTCTTCGGCGGTGGTTGGCGTCCGGCAGAGCGGCGTGTATCAATTCCCTAGCACGATGAGGAGAAATAGAGGGCTCGGTGACCCAGAAGAGAGATATCGCCGAGGCAGATATGCCCGAATCGCCCAGGCACTTTCCGGCTTTAAAAAGGGATTTCATCGAGTCCGAGCGAAGCAACGGGCCTAAGGAAAAATTCTCGGGAGTATTATCGATACGACCTTACCGGCGTTTATCGAGTACTGTACAAGTACCAGCTGAGAAATGAAATTGACGTTTTGGGGTGAACGGGGAAAAAATGGGATGCACGTGGCAAAATGGAACGCTGAGAAATAAAATTGACGATTTATGGTGGACAGGGGCAAAATGGGATGCACGGGGCAAAATGGAACACTGAGAAATAAAATTGACGATTTAGGGTAGATCGGGGCAAAATGGAACGCTTAGAAATAAAATTGACGATTTAGGGTGTACCGGGCTAAAATAGCGTACATGGGCTACATATACATATACATGGAATGCGGAGAAATAAAATTGATGATTTAGGGTGGACAGGGACAAAATGCAACGCCTCGAAATAAAATTGACGATTTAGGGTGGACGGGGGCAAAATGGAACGCTGAGAAATAAAAAATGACGATTTAAGTTGAACGGGGCAAAATGGGATACATGAGGCAAAATGAGCGGCATGTATCAACCCCCCTGCACGATGAGGAGAAATAGAGGGCTCGGTGACCCAGAAGAGAGATATCGCTGTGGCAGATATGCCCGAATCGCCGAGGCACTTTCCGGCTTTAAAAAGCGATTTCATCGAGTCCGAGCAAGGCAACGGGACTAAGGAGAGATCCTCGGGAGAATTATCGATACGACCTTCCCGGCGTTTATCGAATACCATACACGTACCAGCTGCTGCTGCTGATTTCCTTCTACCGTCCTATATATGTATATATGCTGAAATCTTCCTCTCGAGTGGATCGAGAGACAGAGAACGAGAGAACGGGAGAGAGGACTATCATAGAACGATATACACTTTTAAGTCGTTTCGATCGCTCTACTTTTTTTTTTATCAAAGCCACTTAATGAAAAAATTGTACTGAAATAAAAATAAAAAAAATATTACATGGAGAAAAATTGTGACCGGTCGCATCTATATGAGTATAATATGAGTATAAAATGCCGCCCGATAATATGAGTATAAAATGCAGGGGCTTAAAAATAATTGAGGAATTATTGTATTATATAACTAGTGGTGCTGATGGCTCGTGCAATTCCTGCGATAGCAGATCCTTATGTACTTAAGCCGTTGTTATTCTGAGTCCCTCTAAAGGACGTATGGGGTAAAAGTGGTGAATATGGCCCACCTCAATTAACACGTAAATCAATGATATATGGACCGGGCCATATTCCCCACTTTTAACCTACCCTTACAATTCTAAGCCGCACTATTACGATCCTATTGTTAATCAACTTCGCGGGTTTATTATTAGCCAACTTCATGGTTTTATTATTAGTCAACGTCTGGCCATATTATTGACCCTCTGATCCTATTATTTACCTCTATGACGCCCTTCTAATTAAAATACCTGAAATACATCAAGCATTTAAAATACTGCCCAGCTCTTCCCTCACATAAATATTTCTAATTATTGGAATAATTCATTTACCCAATTGGAATATTTGGAGTATTAAAACCATTCGAATATTCTTAATTACTCGAATATATTCAAGTATTCAAATTATTCGTTTTATTCGAATATTTTGAATATGCAAGTACGAATTATTTATATTCAAGTCATGATGAATTATTCCAATTTTTAAATATTCGCGCATTCCTAGTAAACTGTTTTTCTCGGAGAGATTTTCCGAGCACGGAGATTTTCCGAGCAACGATGAAAAATTTCGATGCAATCTGCAATGCTAATTTGCGCCATTTATTTTTTCTTCGCTGAAACCCGTTTTTCCACGAGTATGCGAAACGAAGAAAATAAAGGCGGTAATGTGTAAATAGTCGAGGATTGTGGGATACGCGGATTTGCTTTTTGTTCATTTCTGGTGGACAATAGTTGCGCGGATGCGAAATTGGCCGGCTTGTACGGCGGAACGAAAACGTTCAAGTATTCAAATTATTCGAATTATTCAAGTATTTAAATTATCCAAATTATCCAAGTATTCAAATTATTCGAATTATTCAAGTATTCAGATTATTCGAATTATTCAAGTATTCAGATTATTCGAATTATTCAAGTATTCAAATTATTCGAATTATTCAAGTATTCAAATTATTCGAATTATTCAAGTATTTAAATTATTCGAATTATTCAAGTATTTAAATTATCCAAATTATCCAAGTATTCAAATTATTCGAATTATTCAAGCATTTAAATTATCCAAATTATCCAAGTATTCAAATTATTCGAATTATTCAAGTATTCAGATTATTCGAATTATTCAAGTATTCACATTATTCAAATTATCCAAGTATTGAAATTATTCGAATTATTCAAGTATTCACATTATTCGAATTATCCAAGGATTCAAATTGTTCAAGGAGGATTGTGGGAGACGCGGATTTGCTTTTTGTTCATTTCTGGTGGACAATAGTTGCGCGGACGCGAAATTGGCCGGTTTGTACGGCGGAACGAAAACGTTCAAGTATTCAAATTATTCGAATTGTTCAAGTATTTAAATTATCCAAATTATCCAAGTATTCAAATTATTCGAATTATTCAAGTATTCACATTATTCGAATTATCCAAGTATTCAAATTATTCGAATTATTCATGTATTTAAATCATTCAAATTATCCAAGTATTCAAATTATTCGAATTATTCAAGTATTTAAATTATTCAAATTATCCAAGTATTCAAATTATTCGAATTATTCAAGTATTCAGATTATTCGAATTATGCAAATTGTTTATTTTATTCGAATATTTTGAATATGCAAATACGAATTATTTATCTTCAATTCATGATGAATTATTCTAATTTTTAAATATTCGCGTATTCCTAGTAAACTGTTTTTCTCGGAGAGATTTTCCGAGCAACGATGAAAAATTTCGATGCAATCTGCAATGCTAATTTGCGCCATTTATTTTTTCTTCTCTGAAACCCGTTTTTCCACGAGTATGCGAAACGAAGAAAATAATGGCGGTAATGTGTAAACAGTCGAGGATTGTGGGATACGCGGATTTGCTTTTTGTTCATTTCTGGTGGACAATAGTTGCGCGGACGCGAAATTGGCCGGCATGTACGGCGGAACGAAAACGTTCGGGGAGCGCGCATATTAATGTATCAACCTACATTTGATACTATACTTTGTTGCTAAAGCCATACCTCGGCTAGCGGCACTCCGTCTCACTCTCGAGAAGATTGACCCAATTCTCATTCAATTCCTGGCAACGAGATCAACGCGGGCGGGATTTCCCGAGCTCTACTCAGCTCCGAGAGTAATGGCAAAGTATCGCAGCGCACTGTGCATGCGAACAACCACCGCGTAGAGAACGAGAGGGTGGATACACTTATAAATTGCCTGGATTCACGAGAGAGGAAACTCTGAGGGAATATTCATGTTTTATGACGTGTTATGTTTGTAGTGAATTTTGTACAAGTGGAGGTTTATTCTTTTAATTGAATGCAGCGGCGGGCTGAATGGACTTTTATGATCATTTTTTTTTCTTTTTTTTTTTAATGCCAAGTATATTTAAAAAAACAGTTTTTCTGTATAGGACTTTTGTGATCAATTTTTTTTTATTTTTAAGATTCAATATAGTCAAAAGAACAGTTTTTCTATGGACGGCGTAAAATTTGACGTTCGGATTGAATTATTTTGAGACAAATTCGATTATATTAAAAACACTGTAAAAAAATTTTGTTTGAAAATTAATGAACAGTGTTGGAAGCTTTTTTACATAAACCGTTTCTGAAACTTCAAACACATGTGTGTTGCAATTTTACAATAAAATTTGTATTTTTCATTAATTTTTGTAAATTTTGCAGCAAAAGAATTGTAATTTTAATATCCGGCATTTTTATTTTACCAGCAAAGTACATTAATGTGTAATTAATATGAGTAATGTCAGCAAATATCGCGTTCTAGTACATTAAATTTACAATTTATTTTTACAGTGAAAAATTGCCAAAACTGCACTTTTTGTGGACAAAATTGTAGTTTTTATTTTTTAATGGCGCGATTTTCAGATTTCAATCGTGATTTTACAAGGGACATATCAGACTGTTAGAAAAAAAAAGTCCCATTGGATTCCACTCAAAATGTCAATTTATTTGGACACACACAGAAAAATAGTTTATTTATTTATGTATTTAAATCAAATAAATATTTATTTCTTCCAAGTAACTATTTACTTAATTTAAATAAATATTTATTTAAATCAAATCAATATTTTACTTAAACCAACTGAACGGTGGCCGGCGAATAATTTTCTTTTCTCGGTGCATCTGAAAAAAATGTGACCGTTCTTATATTTTATGGTTTATCGTCACAACTATTTTTTTTTTTTTTTTTTTTAAGTGGTGCCCAAATTGAAAAATCTTGAGAACTCTAGGAATAAAGAAATGAGTATGGGGATACAGGTTGGCTACTTCAACTTTTGAACGCATCCTCCTTTCTTGCTACTCCAAGCGATCTCATTCGTGGAAAACTTTGCGCAGTTACGAATATGTAAATCCACTGGCTTCGAAACTTCGGGATGTTGGAAAAACACGAAGCGCCGCATGGGAGTATGGTTTCTACCGTGCATTCTCAAGATCCTTGGAACTGAACTTCGAGACATTTTATTGCCAACGAGAATCTTGTATGTACTCCAGGCGCAGCGTGAGCAAACGGCATCGAATAACTTGGCGGGCTCTTTTCCGCCGAAAAAAAAAAAAAAAAAAAAAAAAAATAAAAAAAAAAAAAAAAAAAAAAAAAAAAAAAAAAAAACATACACACACAAACACATATTAGGTCTGTGCAGTTGAACCGTCTTGGCTCACCTTTATATAATTAAACAAAAAATTAATTGTTTAACAAATTACTCGGCAACCTAATTTGTTTTATTACGAAAATGATTCGTTCATTTTTTCTGAATACGTATGCATTTTTTCAGATTTTTAAATTAGCTTTGAATTTCGGGTTTTTTTTCCATAAAAAAAATTCAAAGCAAATTTAAAAACCTTGCCCGTAGTCGGTAAATTTAATTCACATCGTTGGGAAACTTGTTTTGAAGTGGAGGATCTTTCAATAAAGCTTTTTGGATGTGTTCCCCTTGTTTGCCCTCTCCTATGTTAATTAAATTTTTAATTTGTTTATTTTTTTAGTACGTAAGAATCGCAGGTACCACTTTGGGATTTTTTTCTCAAAATCTTCATACACCGCCAAATATTGTGTACAATTGGTACCAGAATCGAAGGTGTATTTTTAGTAGAAAACAATTGTTTTATTTTTTTTCCACAAAACATGGACTTTCCCGTATCGGGAAAATTATGACTCTAACGTCATTCGAGAGTTGATGAAAAATAAAAAAGTTAATGTTCATACAAATTTTTTGAGTGACCAATATTTTTTGAGATATACGGATATTAAAAAAAAAAGTAAATCCTGAAGGGGCACTTTAAAAATCTAAAAAAAATCACAGAAGCACCTCTCAAGTACTACAAGTCGAGGTCGACCGAAAAAAGTGGCCCAGTGGATAAATAATGCTCATATGCGCATGATGACTCACAAAAAAGTTTACAGTTGACTTTATTACAACAATGTTTTTATTTGTCGTATAAAATTGAAACTCGTGAAATCGATTAAATGCTTCGAATTTTTCGAAACATTCAAGTATGCAAATTATTCGAATTATTGAAAAAAATACTAAAAAAATCACAGAAGCACCTCTCAAGTACTACAAAGTCAAGGTCGCCCGAAAAAAGTGGCGCAGTTGATAAACAACGCCTCATATGCGTATGATGATTAAAAACATAGTTTACAGTTATTATTATACAGTTATTACATTATTACAACAATGTTTTTATCTGCCGTGTAAAATTGAAAATCGTGAAATCGATTAAATGCTTCGTCTCATTGAAGGTTCGAACTGGCGCGCGTTAACATAATATACTTGTAGATTTTCCTGTTGAGAACGTCCTCCGTGTTTGCCGCGGAATTTTGTGGAGAAAAGGGCGTATTTTACCGCAGTTGATTCCCCGAGCAGTCCTCCCTCTTTTCCTTTCCGTGCTTCTTTAAAGCTCAAGCAGTTTACTCTGGCTAGTCGTCGTACTTCGCCAAGAGCACTCTCGACTAACGCTCGTCGGCCTCGCGCGAAAAGCTCCGCCAACTCAGACTTCGTTAACACACGAGTTTCATTAAAAATTTTATGAATTTTCAACACCATTTTTTCGCAGCAAAATTTTATTGTATTTTTTTTTTTATTAATTTTTTTTTCACTTTTGCTCATTGAAGAGGAGCAAATGTTATTAACAAATTGATGAAAAATAAAATTGTTCAACAAATCTGCCGGAAACTTAACTTTGTTTCTGAACGTTCTTCATTCACTTTTCTGAATACGTATGAATTTTTTCAAATTTTTAACTTGACTGAATATTTTTTTTATATGGGAAAAACGTATTAATGTCACAAAATTCAAAGAGAATTTAAAAATCTGAAAAAATTCGGATGTATTCGGAAAAATGAACGAATAATTTTCATTTAAAAAAGTTAGGTTTCCGGAAGATTTGTTGAACAATTTTATTTTTCATCAATTTGTTGATAACATTTTGGAATTATTATTATGCAAAATGAATCTTTTCAGCACCTTTAATATGCTCGATTTTTTTCAGATTTCTATAATATGGAGAAGTTTTTCACAATTTTATCTCATTTCTCTGAAACTTAAGCGAAGTTAACATTATTCGCAAGGACTATCTTAATGTGTCATAACACTACATGTTGTTGGCACTCTTGAATGGGCTCACAGGAATCCCACAGATGAAGTACATATGTTTAAAAGAATACACAATAACTACAGCATTAAATATTGATAATTGAATATTTCAGAAAGATGTCTAATAAATATTTTACCAACATTTAAAAGTATTAGTAAAATATTTTTTAAACATTTTGACGCAATGTTTCAAAAACATTTTTGCGACAATATTTCTGAAACATTTCAATGTAAGATTTATGAGGGGACCAAAAAAATTTTCAGAGATATTTTGGAAAAATATTTTCAACATATTTTTCTAAAATATTTTCGAAATATTTTTTAAAAATATTTTCGAAATATTTTGGTAAAATATTTTCAACATATTTCAAAAAAATATTTTCGAAACATTTCAGAAATATTTCCCTGATACGTGGGCTGTTTTTCGTCGACATCTGCGAGCTCTCGGACTGAATCGGGGAATTATTATTTTTGTGGAATTTCTTCGCATTTGCAAACCACATGCGCGACTCTTTATTCCCATATGCGACAGGAACCTCGCCATTTATTTTCCGTTGAGCTAATCACTTTCCGATAGAATTATCTCCGCTGCACGTGTGTATATACGTATGTATACAGTATGTATATACGCGGTAATACTGGGTGAAATTGCCGTGGATTTTTTTTTTATCACCGACATGAGAGGTTCGTCTATTGGAAAAGGATTGCTTATCGATGATCATCGATATTCAATCCTTTTCCAACCGACCCGGCGTTACGAACAATGTTTATATACTTTTATTATATATTTAGTTTATATAATCATCGGATGATGACGGAGTATATAAACCCACATGGTGGGTGATATGGCAAACCGCCAATATTTTTAATACAGCCACAAATAATCCACTAGTTGAATTACCGTTTCAACTACCCAAGAAAAATTTTGGTACAGCGAATATTCTCACCCACATTCAAAAACGTTTGCCATTGGTCAGGTCACCGGGTGACAGCCAAATATTTACCAATATCACCCAAAGTAATTCCCTCATAGAATTTCCTCGAGATCTCCCCATCAAATATCAAAAGGCAATATTTATACATAATATTTACCCGGATGAGATTGGCCATATCACCCGGGCACGTGGTGGGCAACTCGCCAATATTTTTAATACAGCCACAAATAATCCACTTATTGAATCTACCGTATCTACCATTTCAACCACCCAAGAAAAATGTTTGTACAGCAGATTTTATCACCCAAATTCAAAAACATTTGCCATTGGCCATGTCACCGGATGACACCCAAATATTTGCGAATATCACGCTAAGGTAATTCTCATCGAATTTCCTCGAATCCTCCCCATAAAATATCAAAAGAGAATATTCATTCATAAAATTTACCCGGGTCACATGGGCCGCATCGCTCGGCCATTGTGGGTGATATGGTAACCCGCCAATATTTTTAATAAAGACACAAATAATCCACTCATTGAATCTACCGTATCTACTGTTTCAAAACCCAACCACAATTTTTGTACAGCGATGTCACCCACATTCAAAAACATTTTCCATTGGCCATATCACCGGGTGGCATCCAAATATTTCCCAATATCACCCAAAACAAATCCCTCATAGAATTTCCTCCAATCCCCCCATGGAAATAAAGTATATGCATAAATATATTTCGGGATATATGTTATATATACATGAGATATTATATATCATGCCACATTATATATCTGAAAAGTATAACGAAGATATATGGAAGATATATACATGACATATACTCATTCACACTTCTTTTTACGGTGGTTAGTACGTACAGAAATATGGTTCGGCAATATTTAAAAAATAGATTGATTTGTCATCATGAATTATATCAATTTAGAATACAATACTATATTGACAAAGAAATAAACCTAACGACCTGAAGTTGGGCTCGAACCCGGAACCTTTCGCACTCTAACCTGGAACCTTATCGCTACGCTGCCACCTATCATTTTCTTATTTCAAGTGATGATGATCAATTTTCTGATGATGAAAGTAAATCGGTTTAATGAGCCTTTTCCTTATTACAAAATGAAAAGAACAAAAATAACCATACTTATGTTTAAGATACCGAATAATGGATCGCCTATGCGTCGGTATGTGATAGTTTTTTACGCATAAAATGATTTTGAATGTCAAATTTAAATAATTTAGAAAAATGTTCACATCTTTTCAAAATTCATTTCTATAATATTAACCATAAACATAGGTACTATCAGATGCTTTAAAAATTATTGGTTGCGGAGTAGCGCGATATCTAAGTCTCT
>JAPYZD010012084.1:0-10417 GCA_030522725.1 Ichneumoninae sp. B BG-2022a
CAAATAAAGGAACATTATGAGAAGGTCATATGAAAATTTCAATTTGCAGCTTTTATGAGAAAGCCACATGAAAATTTCAATTTCCAACTTATATGAGGAAGCCATATGAAAATATTTAAAAAATATTTGAAAAATATATATTTGTTAAATATTTTTTCTCATTACCATATATTTTCTTTTTTTCATGCTTGTTATTATTTGCCATTTTATGTATCCCTGGTGTTCGCAGGAAATGTTATAACTGCACATGCTTCACCACGGTCTCATCAAGACCTTAATGCAAAGCGATGCGGTGAAATTACGGTCTACAGTAATTCTCGTGCAATGAATCTCAATCTAAATTAACGATCTGCCAATGATAATTTATATTATTTCACATATTTTGCAGACGAGGACTTCCGGTATTTCCGTAATTGGTCGAGTTGCGATCGGCAGAAGGCCTGGACGTTCGGGGCGTAGACGATTTTTTGCGGTTCGCATCGCACCCGAGCCCGCGATTCGCTTCCGGAGCGACCTCATCAAACATTCACCTGGGACGGAGCGAGCGGTTGTCCCACTTCGGGGATAAATGCGCCGCGAGTCAGCCTTGTTCGGTCAGGCACACGCACGAGCATCGCCGATCGTAACACTGACACGAAAAGCTCTTCGATTACCGGTTCGTCAGTGTCGATTTTTTTCTCTCTAAAATCAGAGCTCCTCGTTTGTTTCATTAATCAACGCCGCCGAGGACAAACGAAATTGCGGCGTTTCGGAATGGTTCGTGTTCATGAATCGATTATCTTTTATGTTCGCAGCTCACCGCGAGCGCGTCCGGGAGAGCAGAGCTCGATGGAAATTGAAGACAGGTGCGCGTCCCTCGCGACCTATCTTGGGCTATCCAGGTCGATGGGACGAACGAGTCGTCGGAGGACGAAAAATTTACGACGAGACGAGGATGTCGCAATACTCGTCGTCGACCCTGTCCTTCCTAAAAACCGTCCGACGACTCTTTCAGCGATGTCGTTATTTACGATCTGAAACGGTCTCACTATGATTTTATGGATTTTTAATTCATCGCCATCGTCGTGAGAACTGTCTCGCGATATTTACTCTATTTTTTATTTTTCCGTCACGGTTAAAAATTAAAAAATTAAACAAACTTTGCGAAAGACTTATCACGACGATTACGATTTTTTTAAAACAATGAAAACGTCGTTAGAACTGTCTCCCAACATTTATTCTATTTCTTTGATTTTTCCGTCACGGTGAAAAATAAAAAAAAAAAATTTGCGAAAGACTTATCACGACGATTACGATTTTTTTAGAACAATGAAAACGTCGTTAGAACTGTTTTGCATTATTTACTCTATTTTTTTATTTTCCCGTCACGGTGAAAAATTTAAAAAATAAATAAACTTTGCGAAAGACTTATCGCGGCGATTACGATTTATTAAAATAATGAAAACGTCGTTAGAACTGTCTCGCAACATTTATTCTATTTTTTTGATTTTTCCGTCACGGTGAAAAATTAAAAAATTAAACAAACTTTGCGAAAGACTTATCGCGACGATTACGATTTTTTTTAAACAATGAAAATGTCGTTAGGACAGTTTCAGGACGTTAATGAGCGACGTCGCCGAAACGGTCGTAAGACAGTTATCAAACCGTCGCCGGGAACGAACGGAGGACGACGACGGTGGATCTCGTCTATCTCGATATTATCGGGCACGGGAAACCACAAAAGCGACCCCGAGGCACGCACGGATTATGTTAATTCGGAGGCCCGTGCGAGCCACCCAAGCTTCGCTTACCGTTATGCCACTGGTGAGACGAAGCTAATATCTCTGAACGAGCATCGGCACGGATCCTCCTCGACAGTACTAGACTCCCGTTCGCACGAGGCTCGCGTACATACATAAACATCCGAGAGCCTGCTCGGTACACGGCGAACATACAAATATAACGGGAGACCCGTTCTCCGTTGAGATATTTGTATTTTCTATTATGGTGATGTGAAGAAAACATCACGGGGGATTCCATTAAGACTCGTTCGATAACTGGGTCTTTGGACTAAAAATTACTTGATCTTGAAGATATCTGCGTGACATCAAATTTTATCTCTCATGGTGGCCGTTTTTTCCCCGGAAAAAATTCCCTGACTGTTCCCTGACTGTTCCCTGACTTTTCCCTGACTTGTCCCTGACTTTTCCCTGACTTTTCCCTGACTTTTCCCCGACTTTTCCCTGACGAATTAAACATTTTCCCCGACCAAACTTCTAACGACTTCTATTTTTTTAAATTAACAATACAAATGAAAATGCCTAATCATTGTATTAATATTTAATTCTATTTTTTTTAATCTTCCTAATTTTTTTAAGCCTCCCTTTAATGTCCTTTTTATTTATTTATAGTTTTAGTATAAATAATTTATTTAGTATAATTTATTTATTTATTTATATATATCTGTAGAATTTTATTCTCTAACTGAATTAAGGAGCAAAGTTTGTGCGATGCGAAATACAGCAGTTATTAGCTGATGGATTTTAGTCTGATGCAGATTTCTTCAGGGTTATAAAATGATTATGTTCGTGGTAAGAATTATTACATTCGCCTCGATTTCTCAGTTGTGGGAGTTACAGTGATTATAGGCGCGAGGAAGAATCAGGGACGCGAATAAAGAATTAGAACAAATATTATCAGTATAAGTTTTTCGATTCGCGATCGTTGCCGGGCTCGAAACGTAGAAACTTGATGATTCGTCATCGACCGCGAATTTTAGACCTTGAATAGCTACAGGTATACAAATCGTACGTTCGTCCGTACAATCTTGGACATTGATGGTTATTAGTTCGAAAATAAATTCGAGCTCTCCCGAGGCGTTTCAGGATGAATGGGGCAAAACGGAGCAAAGAATTAACATTTTTTTAACAACTTTTACCAATTTTTCCCGGAACGTAAAAAACGTTTTATCACAAATCGAGCACACCGAAAAACGTTGAGCACTGCGAATATGCAAATATAACGGGAGATCCGTTCTCCGTTGAAATATTTGAGATTGCTATTATAGTTATGTTAAAAAAAATACCGGGATATTCCATTAAGGCTTGTCCGATAACTGGCTCTTTGGATAAAAAATTACTACGTCCGCGGTAAGAACTCGATATAAGCTTCGATCTGTCAGTAATACAAGTTATCGTTATTATAGGCGCGAGGTAGAATCGGGGACGCGAATAAAGAATTGTAGGTTTTTCGATTCACAATAGCCAGGCTCGGAACATGAAAACTGGATAATTTATCATTAAAGGGGAATTTTAGTCTTTGAACAGCTGTGGTATATAAATCGTACGTCCATCCGTACAATCTTGCTATATCGGTCGTTATTGATTTTCAAATAAATTCGCGGTCTCCCGGAGCACGTCGAGACGAATGGGGCAAAATGGAGCAATATGAAAAAAAAAATTTTTAACGTTTATTCACGAATGATAAAAACAACAATTTATCTCGAATCGAGCGCATGATTTCGTTCTACTCGGAGCTTCCAGTCTCCTCCCCTCTAAACAGTGCTGATTACTTGTTCCGACGTACCTCGGACATTTCTCTTGATATCAACAGAATATAACGGGAGACCCGTTCTCCGTTGAAATATTGGTATTTCTATTATAGATTCGATTCTCGATCACTGCCAGGCTCCGAATATACAATTTTGGTGATTAGTCGTTAACCGGGAATTTTAGTCATTGAACAGCTGCGGTCTATAAATCGTACATTCATACAATGTTGGATCTTCAATACCGATATAGCACGCAATATTTTGAAATCATCTTTAGAAATATTTTCCATCTTTTACATTTTACGAAATATTTCTGAAATACATGAGAATAATGTTTTTAAATATTCTATTAAAATATTCCAATGAAATGTTTCTTTAATATTTCAGAAAAATACTTCATCTTTCAACATTTCTGAAATATAGTGATACCAATTTTGAAATATTTTTAATTTCATGGGTCGCCGAAATATTTCTACGATTGTTTCCGTTTCTGTGGATGTGTATATGCAAATTTAACTGGTGATGCAATCTTTGACATTTCGCCGAAATGCTTCAAAAACATTTCAATATAAGATTTCTGAGCGGGCAAAAAAAATAGTTTTACAATGTTTTTAAAACATTTCACTAATATTTTTTAATATTGATAAAATATTTTCAATATTAAAATATTTTTTAATATTGGTCAAATATTTTCAATATTAAAATATTTTTTAATATTGTAAAATATTTCAATATTTCAAAAGATTTCCGTGCTATGTGGATGTTGTGTGGTGCCCAAATAAATTGGAGGTCTCGCGAGTCGTATCGGGACGGATGGGGCAAATTGGAGCAACTCATAACCTCATTTTCACACCTTGTGAAATAAAATTGTATTCGACACTCGTTCGAAAAACGTTTCCGTATCTCGTGTGTTTGCAACTCTCGCCTTCGGCTCTTGCTGCAAACTCACACTCGTCAGAAAAAGTTCTTCCACACTTGTACCGAAATGTCCTAATATCTCGAATCGAGCGCGCTGTATCGTTCCACCCAGGGTTTTCACTCTCCCCGATTACTCGTCCGACAAAAATTATTCAACATCATAAACATCGACGCCTCGTTAATTCCTCCCAAAAATAATTTCACATATCCCAAAAATAATCACATTTAGAAAAAATTATATTTTTTGTAAATGTGATTTTTCGATGTTTTGGAAAATTCTGAACATGTTTTCATTAAAATCTCGAATTTTTTTTTTTACAAAAAATAAAATTTCACATATTCCAAAAATAATCACATTTAGAAAAAAAATTTTTCTAAACGTGATTTTCGACGTTTTGTAACATTCTGAACATGTTTTCATTAAAATCTCGAATTTTTTTTGATAATAAAATTTTTTTGCAGATTTCAACATACCGCCGAGGATGTCGTCGATGAATCTCTCCAGATAGTCGTCGTCGTCATCGTCGTCATCGTCATCGCCGCCGCCGCCCTCCTCGTCGTCGTCGTCGTCGTCATCGTCGTCGTCGGTGATGTCGAGGTCGATATCGTCGTCGTCGTCGTCATCGTCGTCATCGTCGTCGGCCGCGGGCGCGGCGGGCTGAGCTACCGCCTGTCTTCCGGTCGCCTCTGCGCCGAGCGCGTTGACTGTATCGGCCCCGTCATTGGAGCGCTCCGGCACCGGACCCGCCGTCGCTAATCCCAAAGCCAAGCAGCAGATCACTGCCAGCACCGCCACCGACTTCATGGCTCTGAAAAAAAAAACAAAAAAAAAAAAATTCCAGATAACAAACACATAGTTCCCAGGGGGAACGTTTACGATTTATAGTTATGAAAGTGACAAAAAAATCATGTTTGCAACAATAATTGTTAATTATTAATTTAACCAACTGAATATATACTATCAAAAACTATCTATATAGACGTTCTCCCTGGGAACTATTGGTATTGTAGAAAATACTATTTTTAATAATTATTAATTATTAATTATTAATTAACCCTAGCCAATCCAATAATTAAATAATTTCTTATGTAAATTTTTACTCTGTACTGTACTTTCTTGCATCTATGCATCCAATAAATATTCTTATTATTATTATTATTAATTATTAATTTAACCAACTGAATATATACTATCGAAAACTATCTATATAGGCGTTCCCCCTGGGAACTATTGGTAATAGTAGAAAATACTTTTTTTTTTTCAGTACATTCGTCCTGAGATAAAATCGACACATATATTTTTTTTTTAATCCACCGGGTTCAAAGAACCCGCGAGCTCCGCGGTCAGACTCTTTACGGTATTCGGAGGAACGACGCAAAGTGCATGCGAACGCGGGGTGGAATTACCCGAAGAACTAGCCCGCGTGACACCGTCCTCCGCGCTTTAATGACACGAACCGTTTACCATTATCATTTTCTTCTTCTTCCTCTCATGCCTATCTAGCATCGGACACGTGTGACTCGTCTACCGCGGGCATTCTCGCAGCTCGTGGTCGCGCACGCACGGGGCAATAACGCGAATTAATACGGTATCTCGTACGGAACATATTAACGACAGCGTCCGCGGTAACTACAATGTGAACAAGTTGAATGTAGACAAAAAAAAAAGAAGACGATACAAGACACTGCGGCTCGACACTGTTTGTTTTTTTGTTTTTAGTCATTATTATTATTTTTTTTTTCTTCACAGTTCGTCGTTAAATATTTTACGGTAGATCGCGATGCCTGCACTTTGCGTTCCCGGGATTTTTTTCCGTGCACCACCGTTTTTGGATTTTTTTCTTTTTTTTATTAAATTTTAATATTTTCTTTCTTGTTCTGTTTCAGATCAACGGTTGCGAACTTCCGCGGTTCTTGACTCACCTCGTCTACTCGCCGAACAAAACTCTTGCTCGTGAAATTGATCGAAGAACAAATAATTGTTCTTCGACGGTCCAACGGCTTCACAGTCGGATCGTCGGTCGCGCGGTCGACGGAGATTCGATTTGGTGTTGTTATGAAAAATCGCGCGGACGAAGGGAGCGGAGCGAGCGGGAGAACTCCTTCGTGCAACGAGGCGAGAGTGTTAAACAGACGAAGCTCCGTGGCGAGAGGCTCTTATACCGTAGGAGAGCCCGATGCCACTTCCGCCACCTCCTTCGGGGATACTCGACGTCGGGCGCGTCCTCCTTCGACATCGCCGCTCCTTCCACCTTCGCTCGACGCTTCTTCGCCGCCGACGGACTGTCCGTCGTCGTGCCGTCGATCCACTTTGGGACGCGCCGGCTCTTCTCCGCCTTCCTTACACGTGTCCGGCCAAACATCGAGGTTTCTCCCTTTCAAGCGGGATTCCCGACAAATCTACCCACGTACTTGCCCACTGCAACCGAGACTTCGCGCCGCGTTCGCCGAGCCAACCACCTGCTCCACGCTCTATTCCGAGCCGGAGATCAATTAGAATTCGTAGCAGAGCCGGGGTGGGACGTCACAGAGACTTTTCGAACAGAAATCGCACCGTCGATTATCGGTCATCCGATTAGCCTTTCTCGACGGCTTTCAAATTGTATCTCGCTCGATTAGGTCGCTAGGTTGACGCTAATTGCTGCGAGCGGTTTGTGCTTCTTTTTGTTGGTGGGAAATAGAGCCGCGAGGAAAATACATTATTATTTCTGATCTGTAATGGTTTCAGGCGTATGTACGGGAGGGGATTGGATTTTGTCCGGCTGGACCGTGGATCCCACTCTTTTATGTAGCTTCACAAATGCTAATGATCTTGGGCGGATTTTTTTAGAGAAAATTAATGATGGCTAATTTTTTTTTTTTTTCTGGGGCTCATCAACATCGATTGTTCAATGATTCCATGGATTGTTCGATGATTCAATGGATTGTTCAATGATTCGATAGATTGTTCAATGATTCGATGGATTGTTCAATGATTCGATGGATTTTTCAATGATTCGATGGATTTTTCAATGATTCGATGGATTGTTCAATGATTCGATGGATTTTTCAATGATTCGATGGATTGTTCAATGAGTCGATGGATTGTTCAATGATTCAATAGATTGTTCAATGATTCGATCGATTTTTCAGATTCGATCCATTGTTCAAAAATTCGATAGATTTTTCAATGATTCGATCGTTTTTTCACAGATTCGATCAATTTTTAAAGAATTTAATCGATTCTTCAAATTGGATCGTCGATTAAATATGAAAATTTGTTCGTCTTTTTGTGAACGCGAACGAGTATTAAACAACCTCCTGTTTTCTGTTTCATCAGGGAGGAGGAGGAAGGGGGGAAGGGCATCGATTTATATTTGTAGGCCATGATCGGCAGGGGGGGTGTGCAGCTGGACACTCTCGCGTCCGGCGCCCGCGTTCTCGTTGATCCGGCGCCGGGCGAAAGGAACGCGCGTTTGTTCCTCGATTTATCGGTATGTCTAACTGTAAATTCCAACCCGCCCGCTGCCTGCCTGCCCCCGGGGACTCGCTCGCCGTCGACGCAAGCTACGTTCATCTCTTCGATTATTTTTTTTCTTTTTTACCCGCTTCTTTATCATCGCCATTATCGTTAGACCGACAGGTTTTCACGGCAAATACGAATTCCATTGAGGAACGGCGAGCGACTATCGGGAGACTCGTGGATTTCGCTTGTTTTACCACTCACCGTGTTTCACGGCTATCGTCGATTTCACATTCTGTGATAAAACCGGGTGGGAACCCATCCGGAGATTCGGGAACGCCTCGGCCGATTCCCAAGACCTACATCTTCATCCTCAGCCTTCACGCCTTATTGTTCTTCTTCTTCCTCCTCGACGCTTCATTGAACCTAAGAATATTCCGCGAAACATAGAATTTCAAAGCCCACCGGCAGAATCAGATCGCGTCCGTTATTCATAATCGTAAAACCAACGAGGTTGCGCGCGAAGAAAAATGAAGTTTACGGTACAATTGGTTTTCCGATTATTGGGTCACTTTAGCCTACGCCACGATATCCTTCCGATACTTGTTATCCCGTTCGTCTATTTTTTTCCGTTCTACTGAACGTAATTTGAAATTTTATTCGATTATTTATGTACATTGCAAATAATCGAATCGACGTAAAAAAAGAGTGTTGCACTTTTAACAAACGTTTGTCCTCCACAAACGTCCATAATTTTCTTAAATGTGCCGTCTTTAGTTGTTATTATCGAAATAGCCGGTTGTTTGGCTTAACGATAAAACTGTTTGCAACGTTTGGTTCAGCTGGTTGCTTGCATTAACGATAAAACAGTTTCCAAAGTTTGGTTCAGTATAGCTTCATCATATTTTATTAAAGTTTATAAACTATTTACAATCTTTCGTATATATGGAATTATGAGATGCCTTAGAAATGAATATTTTATCTCATAACTGAAGTATAGAAATTTCGTTTCGGATAAGATCGAGAAGAGGACGAAGATTTCATGTTAAAACTTCGACGAATTGCTGTAAAGATAAAACAGTTCCTGACGTTTATTTCAAAATAATTTACTCATATTTCATTACAGTCTACGAACTATTTACAATCTTCCATACAGATGGAATTATGAACTGCCTTAGAAATCGATATTATTTCTCATAAAATGAAGTATTGAAAATTCGTTTCCGATAAGATCGAGAACAGGACGAAGGTTTGATGTTAAAACTTCGACGAATAGCTGTAAACATAAAACAGTTCCTGACGTTTATTTCAAAATAATTTACTCATATTTCATTACAGTTTATGAACTATTTACAATCTTCCGTACAGATGGAATTATGAACTGCTTTAGAAATCGATATTATTTCTCATAAAATGAAGTATTGAAAATTCGTTTCGGATAAGATCGAGAACAGGACGAAGGTTTGATATTAAAACGACGAATTGCTGTAAACATAAAACAGTTCCAGACGTTTATTTCAACATAGTTTACTCATATTGTATTATAGTTTATAAACTATTTACAATCTTCCGTATAGATGGAATTATGAGCTGCCTTACAAATCGATATTTTATCTCATAACACCTATTGCGCTACGAGTGATAAAGAATTTTAATCTAACCAAAATCCTATGTCGAAAAATCATAAGATAAACCTAGTACTTGTTATTACATGAAGAATTAAAAATTACAACTATATTTATGTTATATTCTAAAAATTTTTTCAAACGTGTAAACCTTTTGTATAAAAGGGGCTGGTCAACATGAAGTATTGAAAATTCGTTTCGGATAGGATTGAGTTGGGCAGAAAGGTTTGCGATTCGCTCGTTTTTCTCGAGTAGAGCTTTTCGACAAGGTTTAAAGAAGCAACGATCGCTCCGAAAGGTTCCACCGAGTCTCCGGATGATCTGGCCCGACCGACTCGTCTTTCTCTTCTCTTTCCATCTGGCCGTCTCTCTCCGATTCGCCGTCTCTGTTCTCCGCGACGCTGCTGTTATATGGGATTTGGTGTCAGTATGCGCCGAGGAAGTAGTCCGCCACACGGTGCGTCGCCGGGAATTACTAATCAGCTGGTGTGTATATATATAGACATGCGTTATACGTATTTAACGTATGTACATACACGTGCGGAGCGTCGAACGTTTTCGTCCTATACGCCAATTTATGTGGCCCCCAACATTCTTCGACGTAGCAGACGTCTCGAATCAACCGCATTCTTTCATATCCGAATTGCTAGCGCCTGCCTGCTAGTGATGGGCGATGTCCACTCAATGTTCCGAAATCGATGTTTTGCACGCGTCGCATCGATTATTTAATTCCATATTTTGATGCGTCGATTCAATGAAACACAATCGATTATTAAGGTAGTACGAGTGCAATGACCGACGCTACCTAAGTTTGAGAGGAATAAAAGAGAATTACAAACACTTGTCGATCGGATAAAAATCTGAAAAAAATCAAGCATATGGAAGATGCTGATAAGATTGTTC
>JAPYZD010012093.1:0-11686 GCA_030522725.1 Ichneumoninae sp. B BG-2022a
ATTCCTAATTTATATGTTTCTTTTTTTCAAATACCTTATAAGTTACATCGAACATTATAGGTGAGACATTACTTGCGATTCGGGACGATCCACGATATGCCAAAAATTTGAAAAACTTCAAAAATCAAGACCGTTGTTGTAGCATAATAATGCTCGGAAGTTTCATCGCGATCGAAAATCAAATCTCCATACCGCCCGGCAGCTCACGCAAAATCGTCTGGGAAAAATCGCGCAACTGTTGGAACTCGACAGCCCAACCGTTGAACGTGTGGTACTATACTAAGTATAATAAAGTGCAGACATTGCTACAAAGTAACGATTCCTAGATATTCCCCGCGTTACTCAATGATTTTATAAATCTTTAGTCTACTCTATAGCCGTATCGTTACTAAATCGTATATAGCAAAAAATTATGAAGCGTGCGCAATCTATCGCTGAACTCTTATTAGATTATACCGAACTAACTTGGTGTATTTTATATGCGTCTGGAGAATAATATTAAAAACTTGTGGGCGCAAAGTATGGGAATAATTACGATATGCCGTAAAGGACACAGCGGCCCTTTACGGCATATCGAAAATCGCGATGCGTTTGGTTAAAATCGTAATTTTTCCACTTTATCCTCGAATTACTATACGAAGTCGGAGATTATTACTATATTTTTCTCTCCGTGTATTATATTGTTGCTTGCTAGGTTATTATTAACATTTTCATTTTTGCTTCCTCATGGGGGAAGCTTTGTTCGTCGAAACGAAATTTACATGTACACGTATTCGGAATGTCTCGAAAATTACGATCAAAATCCATTGAAAAAAAACCAATTTATGAAACGAAGCTTTCCGAGTAAAAGTGACTGACGCGCGACAGTCAAGTAAAAAAAAAAGAAAAATTGTCACCCTTAATTTTTGTTCGCTATTGGAAATCGTTACGAACAACGATGACCGAAAGAGTAACGAACGGATGCTGCGAATACCAGTTCTAATTAATTAATCAACGAAACATTCTATCCTTTGTGGGATATTCCGTGCGCGAGAGAAATTTTCATCAGAGTTCATCCCGCTGTACACTATTGTATCCCCCTCCCCTTTTATTTGTTCCCCATATTTCGAACAATGTTTGCGTCATATCGTTATGCTATGTTGTATATTCATTGCTTTGGCTGAGTTACGAGTTGATATGTTTGTACGCGAGAGGCTGCGCCGGTAAAGCCAGCCGGATTTCCGATATTGGCTTCCTCTCCCCCCCCCCTTTCCTTACTCTCTCTCTACGGGTATAATATGAGAGGAAACACACACATTCCTCTATGCTTCAAATTCATTATTAAAAGATCAAATTCGATGTCGATCGACCGGAGAGAAAACGGCAAGGGAGAAAGTATATCGGACGGCAGAAAACGCGTATGGAAAAGTGGAAGAGGATTACAGCGTGAGCGACACGGAACTGCGAGCGAAAAAAAATACAAAAATAAAAGTTCATTTGTTTGGTTCTCTCCCTTTCCCCCCTCCCTCAATGGGAACAATACCAGAAGCAGAATGGCAACATACACATTCATGTGTGTTCCAAATGAATGATTAACGGCTCGAAATTTGATGTCGGTCGAGCTGAGAGTAATCGGCGAGGGAGAAAGTGTATACGACGAGGGAAAAGAGAAATCGAGGCTGTAAAAAAATTGAAAGATTACAGCCCGGGAGACACAGAGCTGCGAGCGAAATAAAATAAAAATTAACAAAAATACAGGGTTTTGAAAAAAGATTTTTTTTTTAAATCATTAAGTCAATTATCCAATATTCACCGTTTTGTGGCCACGTCTAATCCCCCACCGATGACGAGTCTCCGAATTATTTTACTCCTAGGGCGACACTTGATACATAAACTCGTGTCAGACAAAAAATACAACTTTGCCAAAAAAAAAACAAAAAATTTCAAAATCTCATAAAACTTAAACGATTAGATTAATTTTCGCCAAATTTAATACCAGACATTGTACAGTATTAGTCCATTCCCTTTTCAATTTTAAAATCGATACTTCCAAGTTTACTCAAATTAGACCATTTTTAGTCATTTTTTAAGAAAAGAAAAAAATCAAAATCCCATATACTCTTATCACTTCGATGGATTTTGACCAAATTCAATACCAAAGGTCTTTGATCAAAATAGTATATTTATGTGCAGTTTTAGGACGATTGGCACATACACACACACACATACATCCGGACGCCAGCTAAAAATCATATTTTTCGACGCTTCAGACTATTTTAAGTATTCTGACATTAAAATCTCCATTTTTTTTTTTTACAAAAAAACAAACTAAAAAATGGCCTCGAATAAGGGCTACGAAAGGAATTGGCGGGATCAAACAGCGAGGTCTCGCCGGAGTGTGCGCGAGGTATGAGGCAGATGTAGAACTCGACGTTTTGGTTATTGGATAGTTGATGGGATAGAACCTTTCGCGTCATTCCCCGTCGCGGTTCTCTCATCCCCTCTCGTTACCTCTCCCCCCCCTGCCCCTCCCGAAGAAGTATCGAACGGACGGGGACGTTCGATCGTAGGGGAGGGTGTGTGACGTGGCTCGACACATAACTGCAGCCGGAGATTGTAACTGATCGGCGAATGGCTCGCCTGTCGGCGGCCGTCTCTTAGCCAGTAGTTAAACCCGCGATGTAGTCGGACGGGCAAGCTGGAAGTAGAGTAGGACGACTTCCCGAAGGGAGCACTCCGCGCGAATCGCATTGAACCGTGTACTCGAAGATCCGACACATATGTAAGTCATGCACTCTCCAAGAAGACGACATACATTTTTGCGCAACATCCTCCCATTGCGCCACTCAGCCAAAAATCAATATTTTCGAGCTTCTTCGTAGTGAAATCGATACGTCAAGATGTAAGCTACATCCACGTCCAAACCGACGCAGCGGATGGTGGACGGTAGAAAAAGGTTCTGTCAATTTAAGAAGCACTCACCGTTCACAAAAGTTCACCATTTCCCTTTTGCATGTTATTACTATTATTATTACTGTTATTGTTATTATTATTATTTTATTATTTTTTAATTGAAAACATGATTCATTGACAAAAAAATAAAAATATTGCGTAAACCTATAAAAACGTTTATAAAACTTGCAAACCTGCATTCGCTGTTTTCATGAATCACACTGTTGTGTACGTCTTCGGTGTTTGCATGAATTATTTTTGGATTTCATTTTATCAGATTTACGATGAACGATCACCGATAAACGTCACTCTGACGGACAAATGTTTATTGAAAGCTGTCGATTGGAGTCGCGCGCAATGTTTTTTTTTCTCTTCGCAATATTAAAATAGAACAGGCGCATAGTTTGCGCAAGGATTATCGTCGAATTTCACGCACGTTCGCTGCGCGGATCCGTTATTTCGTCGGAACAAAAAATACCGTCCAATTTCCCATGAATACACCGTGCATCGAGACAGAGCGCCGGGAGAGCCCCGAGGCGATTGCATAATTCACCGATGAGCCTGTGCCGACGCTGGTGCGCACGGATACTCCCGTCTGCAACCATTCCCGATACCGTTGTACACGGTCTCGACTGCACCCTCGCCCCCTTATCCGGCTAGCTAGCGTGAATAACAAACGAAGGTAGAAGGGATCGATATTTGTGTTAATTACTTATAAATAGAAAGCCTTTCAAAGGGGCTCTAAACCCATCATTCTTTCGCTATTCCATTATTACCGCTGTTTACACAACGCCGGAACCTCGCGCAGTAGTCACGGCTTTAATGACCGGACGTACCTCCGCGAGTACACTAGGCACTATATATAGAGCAGAGTATTTAAAAAAAAGCAAACAGGACGCACGGTGAATTATTTACAGTTTTTCTCCATTTATTACAATTATTTGTAATGAGAGTATTAAATATTAATTATTCTTCGGTATCGTACGACCAACTTTGCAAGATAGTACGGTAACTGCGTGTGTTTTTATTTCTTTAAAACAAATAAATGTTAAATATTAAATATTAAATATTATTCGGTATCGTACGACCAGCTTTGCAAGATAGTACGGTAACAGCGTATGTTTTTATTTCTTTAAAAGAATTTAATAGAAATCCGGCTAACTTGAATCATTTTTACAGTCCCTAAGCCGGGATATCTAAAGTCCAATCTTTAACAAATTCCTGTAACAAACTCGGCAGAGCGACGGCATTTTCCGTTCTACCGTACAATCGATGTTTACGAATTGTCCAAAAATTGAGAGTATTTTCCAGGAGCATCTATGCATCCAAACTTGCAACATTTTTTACGATCCAGTTGTCGAGATATCGCGATTCAAAGACGAATTTCGTGACGCGCACCAGCCCAACCATTCCCACCGTTTTCCCTATGAAGGTAGTTATGTCGCGAAGGCAATCCAAAGTCATGCGCATACATTTTTGAAATGTTGTAATTTAACTATGAAACTTTACTTGTACAAAATGTCGAAGGCTTTTACCGACCATTTGAATGAATAATTAGATCTTCAAAATCGGTCTTTTTGCACGGTGCTTATGGGAGAGCTGACGAAATTGATCTTCAAATCGAGAATTAACATACTTAGATCAAAGATAGAGGAAAAATATGAAGTACTGCGGACTCGCGAATCAATCAGAAATTTATGCGCAACAAAAAATAGTAAAGTCACCGGACTAATGTTCGATAGAACTGCGACCAAAGTGCACGGTTTCGGGCCAAATCACCCTTCCTAACCGAATTGTCAAAAAAATGAAGTCACATCCACACTAAATAAATAGTCTGCTTACGAATAATCGGTTCAATCTACTTGTGAACATTTTCATAGATACCTATTATTTTTTTATAATATTATTCATGCAGACAAAGTACCACATATAATTAATTTTTTTCATCGCTCGGTGCGGCAATGGCCACTTTTCCGCCCGCTTGTGATAAAAAATTTCGTACATCCCTCGTGCGAAACACTTTTTCTACCTTGTGTGATTACAGCCCTCGCCTTCGGCTCGTGCTGCAAACTCACACTCGTTAGAAAAACGATTTTCGCCCTTGTGGAGTAATGTACTATTTATGTCATATAGACGCTGATGTTTATTACTTGGGCGTACCAACATAGCTACCGTAATTATTGGCGACGATGGTGCCCCTTAAATAATTAATCGATTGATAGATTACCCCTCCCACAGTGAACGTTTCACTAATACACCGCATCTGCATCGTTTCGTGCGATTAGACTCCGAGTGGGAGTGCTCTGGGACGCCGTTGCGTTGCGGGCGCGCCAGTAGTTAGAGCGCCCTTAGGTCAGACCAACGAACCGCTTCTGCGATCCATACACCACGCTTTACAGTTTGTCGTCTGTGAATCAATTTTATTACCAACTTGCGAATTGAATCTCTCGTTTTCACCGCATGTGCATCGAAACCGCCGAGGGTGGAAAGAGCGATAGGGCGACGATTCCCGGCGAGCTGGCCGTAGTCACACCGGTGCATAATTCACACCAGATGGACAGTGAACTATGTCTATCTGCGCTTTTGATGTACGACTGTAAGGACTGCACCTCGGTGACAGATATACACAAATCTGCATCCAGAGCGGTGACACTGGGCGAATACGGTTGGGTACTTTTAGGCGCCCTCGGGGATCTCCGAGCCCTTATCGGAAGCGCGGACGTTGTGGACCCGCATGAACCGCGAACCACGCGCAAATCGTAAATCTCGAGAACTTTGGCACCGCACCACCTAACTATTCGCCTCGTACACAAGCCTCCTCCGCCCCGTCCCCCTCCTTCCGTGTGCATTTCCACGCGGTTTGGACACTGCTCTCTCTCTCTGTCCCTCTCTCGAACTCCCGCTCAATATTAGTTCCATCCGAAACTCTCCGGCGATGGTCCATATAGTCTCGACACCGGGCCAAAGACTCCGACCGCGAGGATTCCGCTAGATGGTTAGATTTCGCAGGTTCGTAAAGAACAGTCCGCGAGTCAGATTTCGCGTGTATATGAGGTCGTGGGGTGAGGAAATAAAAGTCTTGTAAAGTTAAAAAATAAAGATAATGTGGCGGAGGAAAAATTGGATAAAGTAGGATGTTCTCGGAGAGAAAAGGAAGAGTCTTTTGGAAGGATTTTTGGTCTCCGGACCGCGTATCTTTTACTCTCGCCAACTTTCCGAGATCGGGGACATTCGATTAGGAGATTCGAAACTGCCAGGCTGCACATAGACTGCAACGAAGCATAAAGATGGATCCAAAATTGGATTTACATGTTAAATGGTGCGGTATGGGGCCTTCTGTTTTCATGTAGTTCGAAGTCATGCAGTTCAAAGTGCACTGTTGGCAGAAATAGTTCGTAGCAATAACTTTTTTTTGTGAGCTTGGAAAGAGGATTTATTGACCGAGATGAAAATATCGTAAAATGTGGTCTCCGGGTCTATCGTGATCGAGTAAAACTGCGAATCTGGGATTCCGTTCCGTACTTTTGTAGGACTATACAACTGGAGGGCATGTAGGTTTATGTGGGACTCCAGACCGCACGATTGTCCAACGATTGCTACACGAATTCGGGGACCATTTCTATTCGTGTGCGGAATGGGAACGGAAGGCTAAGCCGGAAACGTAGGTCGTCGCGATGAACCCGACGAGATTGCCTATTGTGGATAAGAAGGAAGGTCAATGACGTTGCGTTTCGAATACTTAACGACGATAGCTCCTATCTTTTACTCACTTACTACGAGTGTCGGGTTTTTCGGTGTGGTAAAAAAAATGTTATAGCGAGGCGGCGTTTCATAGGGACGGTGAGACAATAGTTAAACGGGCATTACGCAATAGAGGGACCCGAACTCTTCAACCTATCCGGAAACATCCACCTAAAAGGACATTGAGCAAAACTACAAAAAGAGCCATTCTACGTATTAAAGGTAGCTATGTCGCTAATAATAATAATAATAATAATAATAATAATAATAATAATAATAATAATAATAATAATAATAATAATAATAATAATAATAATAATAATAATAATAATATAATAATAATAATAATAATAATAATAATAGTTTCGTTCGCCCGATCCTTCGACACTCCAGAATATTCGTTGACCCCAAGCCCGCTGTAGATGCCCACTGTAGCTGCCCCACGAAAATTCAAATTCAGTAATTGATGGTTATGTGAAATTGAGTTAAAAATACTTCTTTTTCTTTGTACCCGAGCCACTAATGCATCAATAAACTTCTTTAAGGGGAAGTTAAACCACTGTGCGTACGAGAGGTACTTCCAATTTTCAAATTAACTTTAATCAATGGTGTTAATTTTTTTTGAAAAAAATGGATTCGGGCCGGATGCGAAAGTACCGTGCGCTTCCGGCTCGAATTTGCTTTTTCCTCAAAAAAATTAGCATCCTTGAGAAAAGTTCATTGCAGTTTTCATTACCGATAGCGATACTTCTCTTCCCTTTAAGGCTAAAACGCCCGAGGCAGATTCAGTCGGTAACGATAACTGTAATGCATCTCTTTTTCAAGGGTGCCAAATTTTTCTCAGTAAAACTATAAACAATAACTTCTGCTCAATTTTTTTTTAAATGCTGATAATATTCTTTTAGCGAAAAAACCTTCGAAGAATCTTAAACAAAAAAGATGACAGTTCGTTACCGACTGAGTTTCTTTGGCATCGCCCGAAGTATTTCCATGAGATAGCAAATGGAGATCGATCGTTGTTTTTCCACTGGCAAGATCTGCCCGAGATAGAGCCTCGCTGTTTCTACATTCGTCGAAGGGGGGGGGGGGGAGGGAGAGGGACTATCCGATCGGCCGGTGAGCGTGTTATCGTCCATTCGGTGAGAAGTATAGAGCCTCCCTTACTTCCGACAGTCAGACGATTCCTCCACTTTTCCCCCTCGTCGCTTTCTTGCATCGCCGCGACGAGTTTCTATTTCTGCTTGGTGGATCTTTATGTGAATAGCGGCACCCCTTTTGTGTCGTTTGCGAGTCTCCAGTCTGTCGCTGGCTCTTTATCGTGTCGAATACGTCGCGTCTTGGTACGAAAACGAGACCGGATGTACCTTAGACAATGGTTCGTCGATGCAGGAGCATCACCAACCAGCGAGTTCTCACCTCGACGACGAGACCGAAGATATACATAGAAGAGCGATCGTTTTCGCGAGATCTTGACATACATACGACATTTCAAAGGGTTGCGTGCAATATCGCTCGTCTCAAATGCTAACCAAATCGAGAATGCTTCCTAATAGTCGTTCAAACTTCGAGACAATACGATGCAGACCAAAAATAACTTGCAGGGTGAAAGTGGTGAATAATAAACCTCTCCGATTAGCAGGTAATTCAGTTATATACAGATCTGGCTAAATTTGCTACTTTTACTCTATAGTGTAGGATAGTAATAAAGTAATATAATAATTTTTCATCGTACGCGTGTACGAGAGTATATACTCTCCAATGTATTTTTGAAAAACCAATTACTGCTGGGTCAATTTAAATTTAACATGTGTTTAATGGTAAAACATTTTTTAAATTACATTTTCCAATTTGTTTATTTTAAACGTTTGTTCACTTTACTGTGAATTTAATATACCAGCGTCGATTGATTTTTAAAACAGTTTTCCAATATGCACCGATCGTACATAGTAAAAAATAATTTCGTAAAATTGGAATGCGAAATTTCGTAAAAATTATTTCGTTAAATAAGTGACAAACTCGTTTGTCACTTATTTAATAATAATATAATAATTTTTCTTCGTACGCATGCCTTCGAATGTATTTTTGAAAAACCATTTACTACTGGGTCAATTTAATATAACATAGTAAAACGTTGTTTAATCACATTTTCCAATTTGTTTATTTTAAACGTTTGTTCACTTTACTGTGAATTCAATATCCCTGCGTGGATTGATTTTTTAAAACGTTTTTTCAATATGCACGCATCGTAGTATAAATTTTCATGTACCCATGGGTGTCGACATCGAAAAAAATATTTTTTTCTTTATAATACACTGGTAACGTTATATTCTTGCTAGGGAAAATACTGGTGAATATGGGCCACCCCGATTAGTAGGTAACGCGCTTATATGTGGACCTGGCCATGTTCGCCACTTTTACTCTATCCTGTAAACTTTTTAAAAAATTTGATTCTATTGCGTAGACGGGCAAAAATAATAATAAAATAATATAATAATCTTCTTTGTACGCCAACCTTTCAATGTGCTTTCGAAAAACCATTTACTGTTGGGCCATTTTAATATACCATGCTAAAACGTTTTGTAAATTACATTTTCCAATTTGTTTACTTTAACGCTTTGTTCACTTTACTGTGAATTCAATATACCGGCGTCGACAGATTTTTAAAAACTGTTTTCCAATATGCATCCATCGTAGTGTAAATTTTCATATACTCATGGGTATTGATATAGAAAAATCGTATAATATACTACAAGAGAGGAAAGTGCGCGATTTTCGCCGGGTGTGAAGTTTGCGAGCGAAGCGAGGGCAGAAATCATACGATGTGAAAATCCGCTCCCTCTTGTGTAGCATACGATATCGTGTCCGATTTCGTCACAATTACCACCTTTCTTACGTCACAAAATCGTCATATTCGCCAATGATCATTATCCCCCCGAGAATAACGAAACAGTACTGCGCATGCGCACATGTTAATAATCATATTTGGTCGATAATAGGCGAATTTACCGCTCGCGATGCACGCAAGGAATGTGGTTGTTTTAGCGATATCAGGCAAAAAAAAGTATTCTTTTTAATACACCGGTAACGTTTTATTGTTGCCTCCGGGTAAAAGTGTTGACCCACCCCAAGCTGGGCCATATTCGCCCCTATTACTCTACTCGCGTGTGAAATTTCATATTAAATTGTATCCATGAAATTTCGCACTCGTTAATTTTTTAACAGAATTTTTCATTCGTGAATACTCACAGTCAATGTTTACAATTTTTATTTCAACCTTGAACAAAGCGATTCTTATCTGTCTCATGCGCGATTTTGGACGGGAAGCAATTTTGATAACAAAAATGCACATTTTCTTTTTTTTTCTCGCAAATGCGAGATGGCTTCTCACAAGAGGCCATGAAATTGTGCCGTTATATGCCAGTCTGTGCTACTGCAGTATAAAAGTACCGCAGTAGTGTAGAGCACAGTGAGAGAAGTTGTCGGGAGAAGATCCAGGGATTATTTTCCTGCCGCCATATCCTTGAACTTTTCGCGCGGTGGTCGAGCCTCGGTTGTGGTGAAATTCTCTACCTCACTGCCAAGGAACCACAGCTGTACAGAATATACATATACATGTAAATACATACATGTATGCGAACGAACGAGAGGCCGCGATATCTGCTGCGTTGCTGATATCGCCTACTCTCCGCTCCGGACCGCTGCGGAGCACTAACCCGCGTTTAAAATTTCAAGACCCAACGCGCCTGTCCGACCTCCGATTAATTTTCCACCAGACTGGCAACCCCACGCAATTCCCCGTTTCGGATTAAACCTCTCACTTCGCAAGATCAAACGATTCGGGGTTGAAAATTCGTCAATTTTTTAGTGAAAACAAAAATTCATTGACTCGAGGAGCGTCGGGAATATTCGGAGGGCCGAAGAAGGTAGAATGAAACGTTATGTATAAAGAATGCAATTTCGATAAAAAAACCATGTGTGAAATATTGATATATAAAAATTTTCTTCACACAGCGTTTTTTACTGCCTAAGAACGAACGGTCATGCCGAGAGTGTCTGTGAGCGACGATGGACCAGTGCTTGTTTCAAATGTCAATGTAAACAAATTCAAAATTTCGCCTGCTCGCATTAATAACAGTAAGGTGTCTTAAGTGCTAAAGTTTGCTGCCGATGAGATTTAAAAAATATCGCTCATGCTTCTTTGATTTGATTTATTATTAATTTATTTATAACAAGGATCATTCTTTTTTCTCGTCATAATAGTGAAATTGACATCATTTTCATTTGAACAAACTTGATATTCCGACGAAACTTTAAGTCAATTCTCAGTGTTCGCAGCCTTACCGACACTTTCTTACGGAAGATCCATCATTTGCCGAATATGGTCCATATTAGCCAAGCATCTAAACGAAAACCAGTAAGATGAATCTCGACGCGAAATGTGCGAAAAAATATTTCATGGTCCGGTCTCAGACAAACAGTGTTTTCTTTGTAAACGGGATTTACCTCGAGAGTGTGAGACGGAGACCAACATTTTCACTGTCTCAAATTCGCCATTTTTGCTCTGGAAAACGCGGGGGATTGGAGTTCATATCAGGCGGTGCGACGCCCTCGAGCGAGGTTATAACCGAGGATTCCAAAGTTTGGACAAGTGAGATTTTCTTGACATAGTGTTTTTTACCGCCTAAAAAAGAATGATCACGTCTGAAGTGTATATGAAGGAATACGGACCACAGGGTGTTGACATATAATTCGATTTAAGGGCGGGGTAAGGTATTAATTTTTTTTTTGCTTTTTTTTAATGAATGTATAATATCTCAAGAATATTGTGTTAAAATTTCAAGTCGAACGGAGCAAAATTAACGAATTATTTTCAGAAAAAAAAATTGGGTTGAGGCGAAATTTGTTGAAATTTTTCTTTTTTCATCAATTTGTTAATAACATTTTGGAATTATTATTATGCAAAATTAATCTTTTGAGTACCTTTAATATGCATGAATTTTTTCAGATTTTTATA